>VMDR010005151.1:31568-53892 GCA_007922815.1 Macrotus californicus | reverse complement strand
CTCTTTCACAGTATCAGAAGGCATTTACAAAGTGTATATTTGTGACTGTGGCATTTTTAGACACCAAAAGAGTTATTTAACCTTGCTCTTCCATAGCAAAATGAGGCAGGAACATAAAAGTCATAATGACAACCAAACAAAATTCATACATGCAACAAACTTTAGTAGTTAGTAACTTACTAATCTCTATTGCCTATCTCACTCTAAAGTCTGTGAAGACATCACTCAGAACTGATTTACATGTACATGATGTAGATATAAATTGTGTGGATACATTCACCACAGGGATCTTAGATTTCCAAATGTAGGTAAGACCTGTAAGTTCATTCAGGTCAGCTTCCACCTAGCACGCGATTCTCTTACTGCATGTAGCTCTTACGTCGAATGAGAAGTAAGCAAGTTTCTATAATTTACGGTTTGCCAGAGCTCTGAAGAGAAAAGAACAGACTTTTCAATCTCCCTGAGAATATGTTCCAAAAGCAGGTAATGGTGTTGGCTGGGGGCTCTTAGGTGAATTCTCAGAACTGTATAGTCAGGAACATCGGTGGGAAGCAGGGAGAAGGGGATATTCGGATACTTAGAACATCATTTAAGTAAAAAGTAGATGTGACTATTAGATAAATAATGGAGACCAATGCACTTATCAGCAATGAATAATACGTAATTGATATTAGAATCAGGGAGGAAGGAACAGCCAGACAGGAGAGGAACTGAAGTGTTTACAGAACAAGGCAGAACACACCAAGGCAAACACACCTAGAGTTGAGATGACAAGAAGAGAAGATGGAGTGAAAGTAACATGAGACGGAGAAGAGAAACTGAAAGAAGAGATGACTTTTACAAGGCCAGCACTGCGATGCTTCAGCAGCAGCACACTGGTTTTCTCTGACAAAGAAAGCTCAGCGTGCATGAATCCAGAAACACCTTACCTTCCGTGTTCATGTGACACGTTCACTTACTACTTGGGCAGCAAGATCTTGTTTTATCTTGTCCAGGGACTTGATTGTCTAAAAGGAAAAACACAACAGATCAGGGATCTTAACCTGGGACTCCTAAAGGGTTTGTGGGTAGAATTCAGGGGCCTATGAACTTGGATGGCAGGAATAAAAATCTTTATATTTGCTAGGCTCTAACTGAGAATAGGTGTTTCTGTCAGTTATGAATGCAGACAAAACCTCACAGGTGTAGTAGGAGTGCTGCGACTTTGCCACCAGTGGAACTCAGATACTTTCGTGTCATATCAGAGTTTCCATAGAAATGGTGTTTATGTCCACCACTTACCTCAAAATAATGGTAGGTATTTGACCTATTGCCCTATTCTACTAATGAGTTAATAAATAAGCACATACATTACAATAGCACAAATGATTTTGTCTAAGCATTTTGAAATAATTGGCTTGCTCTTCTAGTTTTTATTTTTGATTTTAGAGAGAGGGGAAGGGAGGGAAAAAGAAAGGCAGAGAGGCATTGATGTGAGAGAGAAACATTGGTTGGTTGCCTCTCATAGGTGCCAGACTGGGGACAAAACATGTAACCCCACCGTGTACCCTGATCCAGAATTGAACCTGCGACCTTTCGGTTTGCAAGATGATGCCCATCCAACTGAGCCAAACTGGCTGGGGCTAATTGGTGTGCTTTTTGATTCTTTTGTATTTTATTTTATGCAAGTAAGCACATTATTCTTAGAAGGGGTTCAAGAACTTTACCACCTAAGGTCCACTACCTTAGACAGAAAAATCCTATTTAAGGTGACACATTAGCTCTGAGGACATATGAGCCCTCCCCTGTCAAGGACACCCTTAAAACTGTCTGCATTTCTTATTGATGTGACTGAGGCAAGCATCCCACAGGCAGCCTGGGACCCAAATCCTGCAAGCCACACAAGAGTGCAGTTAGGGAGGAATCCCACTCTTCCTGTCAAAGGCAGCACCTTCCTCAGTTTCATTAGTATGTTTGGGTGGTAACACAAATCAATGAGATTCCTCTGGACAACTAGAACATATTAAAATAAAATATCATTTTATTTATAGTTACGTTCTCAAGGCAATAGATGAGTAGAAACGACAGCATGCACACCTGCTTTGGGTCGGGAAGGACTTAACTGTTCACCAAGTTGACAAACACTCATTTCGATGCTTATGTTCTGAGTGTTTTCATCTTTTCTGTAGGTGTAATGATCCCAAACTCAGTGGAAATCAGCAAACTCAAGCATGAAGGTGCAAACATTAGTTTGCTTTCAGCAATTGTATTTTGCCCACATTGTCTGCACCATCTTGCGCATATAACACTCTTGTGACAATTCTGCCCAAATGGACAGATGGCAATGAAGGGGAAAAAATAGGGAAGCGAAGCTCCATAGCTTTGGTGTCTGCGTGTTTCCAACAAAGGATGCACCTACCCGACTCTGCCTCTTTCAAGCAGCTACAGTGAGGGGCTCACAGCAGATGGTTCTGCCACGTCAGGCCCACAGCTGTGTTTCTGGCACAAGAACAATGTTTGAATTCTGTACAGAAATTTTGTAAGATATGTTTCTTGTTGCCTTTTCATGAATTTTATTTGGTAATTTTTTTAAACCATAAAGAGTCTGGAGACCATATTGAGAAAATGCTGGCAAGGGAAAGCTCTCTGTTAGCCGGCCCGATTTATTTGAAGAGGATCAATCACATCTAATTCTGGAAGAGAGGCAGCCCACTGGCACCAGTTGTGCATCCCAACAAACTAGAACTTGAATGACAGCCATGGTGTTTCCTCTCCTTCTCTTTTACAAATAAACTTCTTACCAAGCCAGGTAGGACAGAGCATTTCTGTAGGAGACAAATAGAAGGCTAGAACTCCTCAGTGCTTAGTAAACTCACTTACTCTCTGAGTGTATTCAACATATATTATTTCAAACTGCAGGGTAAAAACTAGAAGGCCTTCAGGACTTTTTGAGCTAATAAGGTACAGGGTTGCCTGACTTCATAGAAGTGGTGACAGTTCATTTCTGGGTCTGTGATGAAGGACTTCAGCCATCTTTATTCTAGGAACAATTAGGATAAAATTATAGGATGGTTTCTATGTCCCCTCTACCCCAGTTCCTTACAGGGAAGTTCTAACCTTGGGTCTCTCTCTCTCTCTCTCTCTCTCTCTCTCTCTCTCTCTGTGTGTGTGTGTGTGTGTGTGTGTGTGTGTGTGTGTGTGTGGCACCAGACCCTGGTTCCATTTAGTCTAGGCTTTACTGACTTTTTCGAGATAACCCAGCAAGTCAGAGTAAACACAGACACAAGACGCAGGCTTCTCCAATTCCAACCACATGTATAATTCAGCAGGACCACTGATGTGTTTAAAGAATACTGAACTGGCCACTTTCTAAAAGGAGAGATGTGAACAGTATGTGGGTTGTAAAACATTTTTTTGTTTTTAAAGAAAATCCCTCTGGAAACCCTGTCATTTCCTCTGGTTCCCTTAATCCTAAACTTGGTGTTAGAAATAAATTTTAGGGTAGTTTCCACTGTGTTGTTGAAAGGTCCCAGGGACTACTACTGTTATCAGAGAAAGGGGTCCAGTGCCATTCAGGGTGTTATTTGATAGGGTGTCTGGCTGTGTACCACTGGCAGCCAGCACTCACTCCTGACTGTCTCTTGAGCTGTTCCTGTGATTGACAGGACCCTGTAACCAGGGTCAGAGCTTCAGCAGCGGCATGAGGGAGCAGGTTGCTCTGTCTCACCTTTGATGGATAAGCCAGAAGAACCTGGCAGTGAGATTCATATTAATGGCTATGGCCAACTTTCCCTTTTATGATCTTCTTGCTGCTTCAATTTGTTTGAGATTGAATTTGAAAGTGAACTTTGTTCCACACTGTAGCCTATGGCAGTGGGCAAATGAGATAAAACTGCACAGAGGAATAGCATGCACACTGCACACCAAATGTTGATGTATGAAAAATGGAAATGACAAGGGCAGTTGAAGCTGAGTTGCTTTTTATAGGAACTGAGCTTCTGCCAAGGAGTTTTCGAGGGAGGCTCCGTGGAGGTGAGTGTGCTGGAGTTTTAGCAATCTTCACCTAACTGGCTTTCCTAGAGAAAAATGAAAGCGAGCTCCAAAGTACCCAGGTGGACGTTAAGAGCAAGGAAACAACAACCATGTCAGAAACAACCACAATTCAAAAGCCCACACTACACCTGTTTGCTGGGTGCCATGCTATGTTTTGTTAGGAATCAAGAGGCTTTTGAACCCCGTCAGATAAGAAAGCCAGAGTGACTAGTGAGGACAACAATAAGGCAACTCCACCTTGAAAACACAGAGTCACTCCTGTCTCATCTCCATCCTACCCAGATTTCAACTTTGGGAGTGGGGTGTATCTTATTTATACTGAAATTCACTATAAAAATATTCCCATCTTTCTCATGATCGTACATTCCTGCTACTTCTTTTGCACATATATTCTTCCAATTTGTGGCTTGTCTTCTAGTTATCTTCTCATTGTCTTTTGCAGAGCAGAACTTTTAAATTTTAGTCAAATCCAGCTTATCACATATTTCTTTCAGGGATAGTGCCTTGGGTGTTTTATCTACAAAGACATCTCCGTACCCAACGTCTTTTAGGTTTTCGCCAGTTTCCTTCTAAGAATTTTATAATTTTGTGATTTACATTTATGCCCACGATTCATTTTGAGTTAATTTTTGTAACAAGTGTAAGGTCTGTGTTTAGATCCACTTTTTGGCAGGTGGATGTCTAGTTGTTCCAGCACCATTTGTTAAACAGACTTTGTTTTCTTCATTTTATTGCCTTTGTTCCTTTGTCAAAGATCAGTTAACCGTATTTATAAGGGTCTATTTCTGGGTTTTCTATTCTGTCCCACTGATTTATGTCTATTCTTTTGCCAATACAGCATTGCCTGGGTTACTGTAGCTGTATAGTAAGTGTTGAACTTGGGTAGTGTCATCTTTATCCTTTGTTCTCGTCTTTCAATGTTGTGTTGACTATTCTCTGTCTTCTGCCTCTTCACCTAAACTTTAGCATCAGGTTGTCAATATCCACAAATAACTTTCTGGGAACATTTCTGTTACTTCTTTAACCTGGAATTTCTCACAGTGACTTACGTAGAGGATTTTTGATAAATTCTAATGTCCAGCTCTCCCTCGAAGGATGCTGCTGTAATCATGCTGGGCTGGGTGAGCTCAGCAGTACTGTTCAGAGGTTCTTCAGGGATTCTAATATATCACCAGGGTTGAAAACCACTGTACTTGTTTTCATCATTATCTTTCATCAACAACGGTAATGCCCATGTATTTCCTTAAAATTTGTTTGAAAAGACCTGGCTTTGGCAGAATGTTCTTGGGAGAGGTGCCTTCTGCTACCACCTGCATCGCTTCACACTTCCTAAATTTTCCTTAATTCCTGTGGCCTTCATGCTGTGGTGAGAACTTGGCCAGCCTCCGACAAAATCTTGGACCAGGAAAACATTTTTTTTAGGTGTGGATTCCATGCCCTCCCCTTTTACCTTTAACAATACTTTTTAAAAGACAAATTCTTATTTAAAAAGCTTGAATGATGGGCTTGTTTTAGCATTGGAATCATTTACTAGATTTAAAGTAATAATAACACCTGCACTTAGAACCCTTGCTTGCATGCACATTTTCCTTATTCCAGCTCCGCCAGCCCTCATTTCCTTCTTTCTTCTTCCCCCTTTTCCCTTTACTGTTCTCTTATTTCTCTTTTTTCCTCTTGCCTTTCTCTCTCCATTGTACTGCCCTTTTTTTGTGAAGTTCACCTTCCTGGGTTCCTCTCTCCCTTAGATTTCTTTCTTCATCTGCTTCACTGCCATCTTTCAACCTTTCCTATTCTGCATTTCTTGGTCCATGGTCCCCATTCTCAGTGAGGCTTCTGGTAGGCAGTTTAATTTGCTAATTTACTCTAATTGAGAGCAGAGGAGCCAATGTGAATGAAGAAAATTCTGAGTTATCAGAGATTGATTTAATCAGGAAGAATCTATGTGTGCAGTGTGAACACTGGAGTTGGTCACCTACTTTTGGTTGACCTTGGAGACATTATTTAGCTATCCTGTGCCCCAGTTTCCTCATTTGTAAATAGAGATCTGGTAACATTTGCCTAATTAGGCTTGTGAGCATTAAGTTAATGTATGTTTAGTTCTGCTGTACTTGTTAAATATTAGATATGAGTATTGTTGCTACTTTCAAGGTTAGCGAATAACCCTCCTGACAAGGGAAGGAAAAAGATTGCTTTAACAAATGAAGGAGAACAATTTATGTTATGTTTGTATTATTTGGATGCAAATGCTAATCCACTTTGTAAGCTAACATTTCCCTTGCTAACACTTAATTTACTTATAAATTTCTGTGTTTATAACCCCAATAGGTTTCCAATTGAATGACTTTTTAAGAGTAAAGCTATTCTCATGTGTCCACAATGGAATTAAGCAGCTGAAATTTGTTAATCTGGGGGTGACTAGTCTCTGCATCATATAACCTTGTACAATAATAAACGCTCTATCTAGCTCTGTCCTGCTTGCATGGCAGATCCACATGGTCATGTGCTGTGTTGGTTATTGACCAGGCAGGAAAAAGTCAGGGTGGGAATTTCATTGCTGAAACAGGGCCAGTCCTGGGCTAGTCAGGGTGGTTGGTCATCCCAGAAATAAAAACTACATGTTAGATAGAATTATTTTACTTAGCTATGAAAAAAATCACCGTGTTAATAGGTACATAAAGGTGAAAGCTATTCTAAAGTTCATAAAAGGTTTTCCAGTTTGCACCATAGCCTGTGCTCAGGTAGAGCTTCTCTAAAGCCTTGCTCCACTCCCCACCCCCCTGCATGCAACTCTGCAGCTCAGAACAGGGAACTTCCACCTCTGTGCCGAAGGGCGTCGTGTTGGTTATCTATTGCTGCGGAACAAATTACTCTGAAATTTAATGCCTTAAAATGGCAATTCAGACTTGGCACAGCAGGAAGAGCTTATATCTGTCCCATGTGTCTGGGGCCTCATCTGGAAGACTCAAGGCCTGGAAGGCTGAAATCGTCTGAAAGCTTGACCGAGGCTGAAGGGTGTGCTTCTAACTAAGGTGGCTCAGTGTCATGGTCTTTTCCTAGAGCTGCTTGAACGTCCTCACACACGGCAGCTAGCTCCCTGTTCCCTTCCTAGAGCCCGTGATCCAAGAGAGAATGAGGCAGCAGTAGAAGTGCCTTTTATGACCTAGCTTTGGAATTCACACACCATCATGTCCACTCCCTTCTAACCACTAGAAGTGAGTCACTGGGTGAAGCACATTCAAGGGCAGGAGAAGTGAGTTCTACTTTTTGAAGGGAGGAGTGTCAGAGAATCTGTGGACCGATTCTAACACCATCAAAGGTGTTGTGAATAATTCCTCTGAGCATAAAACACTGCTGGTAGTATGATGATGCCAAAAACTTCATGAAATGCTGGTCTTCATTCTAAAAGTAATAATATAAGAGCTAACAACAACAGAGTACTTATTACATTCCAGTCATTGTTCTGAACACCTCATGCACATTCTCTTGCTTATAAAGTATAGTGAACTCGTGAGCTGGTACTATTATCCAAGTTCAGCAGATGAAACTGAGGTCACAGAGAGGTTTAGTCACTTCCCCTAGGTCACACAGTAAGGGCTAGAGCCGGGATTCAAATGCAGGCAAGCCAGCTTCAGAACCCTTTTGCTATATGTAACATGATTTTTAAATCTAAAATTTTAATAATTTTAAAATATAAAATGTAATGCTTTTTAAATATAAGTAATTTTGAAATCCAAGAAAGTAATTTTAAAATCTAAAAATTCAAGATTTCTGGTTTTATTTTATCAGATTATTTTATGGCTACCAGTCTAGTAGTATTTATAAAAATCTTATCTTCCTTACTGACTTCACAGGTTTTATTTTATCTAATATCAGACAACTTTGATCATTGTAAAAAAATTAAGTTTTGGAAGAGAAAGTCAGGAGTTTGCAAGTTATCCAAAATTATCTGGGGATGGTGAAGACTACCCCATTCATCACAAATGATAGTTTTAAGATCAGAAGGAAATAATGAATGAAAGCATTATGAAATCTTTAAAACTCTCTGGAGTTAACATATACTCCCCATATAAAGCAGCATCTCTATTTTCTCTTCTATGTTCCTGCCTTACAACCTGAGGCAAAACAAAATGACATTAAGGTAATTTGGAGAGTCATTATTAATTTAGATTCAGCTCATGAAGACCCTTGGGGCTTTCTCCATTGCATGCTTTTCTGGAGTAATTTTTGTTTTCACCTGCTGCCTAGAACTCTGTGAATTTACCAGGCAAATGCCAGTAATACTGGGAAAGTCCATAGGTACTTACTATTTATAAGCTAGTGAGCCCCATTGAATGGCTCACTGACACCCTCACCAAGGCTTGTTATTGTACACAGTTGGCCTTGGCTGGAAGCTGTGATGTCTGATGAGGTGTGGTACAGCAATCTGAAACCTAAAGATGAACATGGGCAAGAGGAAGTTAATTAGGTGCGATAGAAAATGGCAGTTTGGGGGAGGGAATGGCATAAGGAACCAACCATGCAAATGGTCTATTTTACATATTCAACAAACACATAGCATTTACTGTGGGTTAGGAAAGGAACTCTTCTACTGCTTTTCAAATATTAATTCATTTGTCCTCATAACCACCTGTGAAGTCACAACTATTTATGAGTCTCATTTTATAGATGAAAATTTGTTCAGAAGCACTGACTTAGTTAAGTCACTTGTCCAAGGTCACAGGATTCCTGAGGTCTGGAGCTGGGATTCCAGTCTGGGGCGCTTTACTCCCAAATCCTGGAGTCTATCCACTCTGTGATGTTGCCTCCTAGTTTTGCCTGAGAGATGGGTCTATTCCAGAAGGATCACATCATTGCTGATCTCAGCTTAAAAGCCAAGTTTTCATCTGAATGTACAGTTAGGCATTTCCCATGGAGAAATACTACGGAGAAGAAGAAAAAAACAACTCTTTTGCTAACTAAATGTCAGTAGCTGAAAGTCTAGCCCCAGTTGATATATATTGTAGCATGCTGTCTGGTATTTCCCAGATGTGCGGATATAATATTAGAAGAGCATTTAATGTAATAGTCCTTTTGGCATTTAAATATGGGTGACAGGAACTCTTTTTAAGGTTGCATAAACAGAGCACACAGGTGTTAGAAAAACAGCTGTGAATAAAGGCCAGGTCTTTTCAAACAGAGAGAGAAATGGTGCAATAAAAGGGCTATAGCCTTATGTTTTTAGGCTTATGACCTTTGTTTCATTAGGTGCACCTTTAACTGTGATAAACATCCACTTAAATGAATATCATTTCCTTACAATTACAGAGGGTCAGACATAACACACCAAGTTCCCCTGGCAGCCTGTGTGTTGGTCATGCATTTTTCATGAGCAGTTTTATTCCTCAAGTCACTTGCAAGCAATGCTCAATCCCATGGCTTTGGTGCCTAGGAAATAAAGGTCTTGCTCACAAAGAGATCTCAGAGCAATTATTGTAGTTCTGCACTTTATCAAGGAGAGCAACTGAATGCCTTGCTCCCGACATCTGATCAGCATTAATATCAATTTTTTTCTTAAAATACATGATTCCTCTTATTTTATCAGTAGATATAGGAAACATGCTTGCCTGATTTTATTTGTCCAGTGTAAATTTTTTAAATGATGCTGAGTGATATGAGGTGATTGACCCTAAAGAGAATACTTCTAACAACCTAATGAGTATAAAAAGAAAAGAAAAAAGGAGTCAAGTCCCCACGCCTACAACACACTCACTACTTGTGGGCTAGCAAAACGCAGATCACGGTGCATGCAGCACGGTCAGGCAATGTGAGTGAGTCCACATCTGTTTGTACAATGTGATGTTTTTCCCAGCTGCATCAGCTGGTAGGAAATAAAGTGTGGGAATGATAAGAAGAAGAAAGGAAATTTGCAGTAACAGCGAAATACAAGCCTCTTTATAGTCTCAGGATCTTTTGTGGGCAATTTCCCTTTTTCTGTTTTCAAGACTTTGAGTTTATCAAGACAGCTTCGTCTTTCTGAGCTCTCCCTCCACATTTGGAATATGATAGAAGAAATGTGAATCCCATCTGCCAGCTTTTGCAGGTCAACTTTCTAAGTCAGATAAAACTAAAAGCAATTTGCTTTAAAAAAAATTCTGGCTTTAGAAATACTGCCCACATCCAAAGTAGCTTCATTGCCTTTTGCCCCAGAAACCCCACCCCCAGTCCACTATATTTGGTTTACTTTAAATTGATAAGACCTGGGCCAAGTTAGGGCCCAGATATTTTAATCATATCTGTTGGTTCAACATCCTACCTTCCCACACCGTCCTACCCCAAACAGGGTTGGGTTGAAGCCTTTGTTATGTATTTTCCAAGGTGGAATGAGAAGGGGGGGTGGCGGGGTGGGAGGCACATGTTTCCTTTTCAACCAGATAAATTAATATTTACATTATTAAAATATTAGAGAGGCTCCAGAAAATTATAAATCTAAAAAGGTTATAATTATCTTTAAAATTGTGGCAGCCATTGAAATGTAAATCCTAGTGTTGGGGAGAGAGCTGGTGTTCTTGGTGCCTGGGGCCGCCTGCCCGGCTGCCACAGCTGCAATTGATCATTGCAAATCAAAGGGAAGGGAGACATCTCTGGTGGCACAACCAGGGGGGAGCCAGCAGAGAAAGATGCTCTGTTCTTTGGGTCTGTTATCAAAAAAAAAAAAAAGAAGCCAGAATGTGTTTCAAATCTCTCTTCTGTTGAATTTGCAGCCCTTCAAAGCTTACCCACAATAAATAAAGTTTTCAAAACCCATAAACTCTAAAGGATTCATTGAGAATTCATCTGAATTAAGCAATCCCTTTCTCTCTTTTCTTCTCTCCCTTTTTCCCTCCCCTCTCTCGATTTCTCTCACTCTCTCATTACCAAGGCCAGCACAATTGGAAACATGTATGGATTAGATGATTAAATATGAGGCATATTTAAACTACTTTATTGCTTTTACTGATAGTATAGTTGATTTTTTTGCCAACACTTCTAAAAAGTATATATGTTAGTTGCATTGTAAAAGAAGACACCGTGGTCTGAAGAAGACAATAAGAGGGCAAAGAAGAGAAACTGGAGAGAAAGCAGGGACTGGAAAGTGTGTCCCATGTGTCAAGCAGCATCCCAAGGCCAAGGCTTCAGGGGTTCAGCAACAAATGACAGGAGACAACTGGAATCTTCCCCAGTTTCTGAATATTACTGACTGTGTAGACATTTCTCAAGGTCCATTAAATTCTATTTGACATACATTAAAAAAGATTTAATCACAGATGCCAGTCAGCTAACCAACCCATTAATCTAGCTGTTTTTCCTAAGAAAATTGTATTTAAAAAGGTCTTTTTTTCTCAATTTAATTTAGTCATCCTTTTAAATTTCATGTATTTATCATGTAAATGTGCCTTATTTGCAAAAGAAAAGCACAGATTCAGTGAAATAAATAGTTATTTCATTAAAATGGATACAAAAAACCCTGTGATTAGGGTAATTAATTTGCACACTAAAAGCTATCTTCCTGGTTCAGATCATTAATATTGATGGCCTTCGATTTTGTTCTCAGTAATGTTCCTTGAAATATACTCAGAACTGTCACCAGGGCTGAAAGAGCAGCCACTGGAACACAAGTAAAAAATGAGGCATCACTGAGCACGGGGGACCACCGCCCTTCCCTCTTCTTGAGCCAATAAATAGCACAAAACATGGAGAACTGTGTCCCGAAATAAACTGGGCTGGTTCTGTCTGAATGAGCTGGCGCAGTTTATTTTATCTCAGATGTCAGTTATTGATGCCTGGCACTTATTGATGTGTGTCTTCGTTTGGAGGAGGCAAAAAACATTTAAATTGCAAAATACCATTACAGGAGATTATGTCTGGGTACCACATACTGTTATGCACAGCACTGCCAGATAACAAAGCAATGTCTGTCAATATACCTTTCTCATTAGATTTTCATCTGCATGTTATGCAAATGGCTTTGAGCAGGTTTCCACTTTGATAGCTCCCTGCCATAAGTTTGTGTCGAGGCACATATTTTGTTTCTGTTCTGTTCAGCAGATGTATTCCACCAAAGACCTTGTAGAAAAGGTGTCATATCAATGTGGTACGCAATCAAATGCAGCTGGAGGCTGCATTCACATGAAAATCAAATCCTGGCACAATTTTAGATTGCCTCACCTAGCTGTGTCAGCATGCTCAATGTTCCTGGTGATGGAAAACAAATTAGCATTCTGCACTGGATATGTGTGCATGCAAACAGAATCATATAGCAACGCAGGAGCTGGTTGGTATTTGAACTTGCATTTCAGGGCTTGCTGACAGGGTCATTGCTAATGCTTTTTAATTACAGACAGGAGTATGATTTGCTAGACTGGTTTTCATTTTTCCAACTGCTTTCTTTCTTTCTTTCTTTTTTTTTCTGACACATTGCATTTGAGATTCTCCTTGCAAGAGGTTATAAAGTTGTCCAAAGTTAGCCGAATGACTTTCTTGCCTCTGCTACATTGACACTTTAGATCACCAAATCTCTTCCAAATACAAGGATTCCAGAAGAGAAGTCTTTAGCAAGCACTGTTGTTTTGGTGAGGGAAGTGTTTGTTCACGTTTTAACACTGTTTCATTGAGAGCAGATTGTGTGGAGGGCTCTGCCCCACCTCTGATCTTGATAGAACGCATTTCATCTCTGGTCACACGCTCTCTCTGCCTTTAAAAGTGCTTTTGGGCTTTTAGCTCTATGGTTGGAACAGCGAAGCAGTAATTCAGAGATTATCAAATGAAGGTAGCTTCATGGGTTTCTACGGTGTTTTCTATGCAAAACCAAACAAAAAAGTCTAGCAGAATTCTTTTAGATGCTAGTGAGTGTACTGCATCTCAAGGAAAAAAAGAGAGAGATGGGGTAGGGGTGGGGGGGAATGAAGTTTTCTAAATATACTGCGTGGTGACTCACTTGGGGCTCCTTTGCCCATCTTGTTTTGCTCACTGACCGCTTCAAGTGGGGCTTTCTGGGTGCCCTTTAATAAGACAGGGTGCTGCTGCCGAAGCAACGTGCTAATTAAGAAGAGGAACACAGCACCAATCTGCTCGTTATTATTCATGGCAAGTGTGCAGCAAATCACTTAGCTGTTTGCTTTTAAAATAAAAGCTTTTTTTTTCTACCCCATTTTTCCTTTCTTTCTTTCCCGTTTTGTTTCTTTTCTTTCTCTTCACCACCACCTCCCCCCCTCCCAATCTGCCTTGTGTAAAAGGACATGCAGGGTCTCAAAGACTTTTTCTAAAGAATGACATTGAAAAGACATTGCCCCAGGTTTGGTAGAGCAAAAGCCTGGATCATTTGTACTGTTTAATGTCATGCCTTCCCCCCTCCCATTCTTTTTTTTTTAAAACAGCTATTCACCCATTACAATATGCTTTCCACACCATGCTTCCTTTAACCAGCTCCAGATTAACAAGTAGGTGAGATGAGGAGGGAGTATTATTTAAGGGTTTTTTTCCTAAAGCATTAAGAAGAAATAGTAGTAAAAGAAGCAGTTTTCTATCCCCAACTGCTGACATTAGGAGGGATTTGCAGCCTGAATCTTAAGCTAAGTTCACATCTGCTAAGGTACAAGTTGCTGCATGAAGAAGAAACACTATTGTTTTTAGAAATAACAGTCCAACCACACCTTCCTCCCAGACAAAATCCAAACTCAAACTCCTCAGACTTGGACTTCGAGATTCCAGCATTTCACAGGGGCAAACGTAACAGAATGGACAGTTGTTTTTGTTAGCGCAGACTTCTGCAATTGGCTTTCTGAAACACCACATTAGAAGTAAGCAGTCATAACTATTATTTCAGTTTATACAATCCTTGTCTCTGAAAACATCTAAGTAGTTTATAAATGAGCAGTCCACCGACAGACTTTGTTATTCTCTGTGATGTTGAGATCCTTATCTGCCAAGTGTGGTTGCTCAAGAATGTAAAGTTTACAGAGCTTCTTGAGGGAGAATGGAGCAATAAGAATCCTCAGATAACTCCTTGTTCCTTTAGATTAAAGGGACTTGGGAAGCAAGTTCTTGGTTTTTTGTTTGTTTGTTTTTCTTCAAACAATGCTGCTTAAATAGATGTACAAGCTCTTTTGGATGGTAATTTGTCTTGCTAGATGAAAGGTCCATTGATATTTCTGTTGTTACCTCTTAGATTCACAGCAAGTATCAAACTGTTGCTTAAAAGGAGTGTTTTTGTATAGGAAGAAAAAGTTGAACTTCTAAGCATTGGAGTTGCCCAGCCATTTACAAATGGGCTGCATTGGGAGAAGCTATGGATCTGTGTTCACGCTGGAGTTACTTCATCGTAGCTGCTGGGGGGTCTTGCTGACCCCCACGTTTTATCACAGACTTGTCATGTGTAAGTGACACTGCACTATATGGTAGACTGGCTGGATTGTACAAATTGTCTTTGGTGATCTGCCCTGCCACCTGATGCTATTCAGTGGAGTCCATGGGTTACTCAAAAAATTGGGTAAGGTCACAATTCTAGCTCCAGAGGACTTCATAGTTTTCATGGCATAGATCTATGCATTTTGACCCAGTGTGCTGCTGGGTTAGTTCCATCCTGATTTGTTGCACAATTGAGGAAATATATATTTTAGAGCAAGGGCAGTCTTCCTCCCTCAGCCCATGATTAGGTGCTGAAGGATAAAATTTCATCTCAGTTTTGGTAAATGTCTTATATCCCTCTTGTTATGGGCTGAATTGTGCCCCACCTACCCCCCACCCTTTCATATGTTAAAGTCCTAACCATACTAGTCCCTAACAGTGTGACTGTATTTGGAGAGAGAACCTATGAAGAGGTGATTCAGTTAAAATAAGGCCTTTAGGGTTGACCCTAATCCTTATAAGAAGGAGGAATTTGGAAACACAGAGAAACACTAAGGATGTAACCACACAGGGGAAACACCCTCCCTTTGAAGAGGCAGTAAGAGAGTGGCCATTTGCAAGACAAGGTGAGAGGCCTCAGAAGAATCCAACCCTGCCAGCACCTTGATCTTGGGCTTCCAGCCTCTAGAACTCTGAGAAAAATAAGTTCGCGATATTTAAGCTACCCAGTCTGTGGTATTTCATTATAATACCTCTAGCAGATGACTATGCCTTGTTTGGATGGTATGGACCACATTTTGCTTGATTGTAGAAAATCCCCATTACAATCATAATCTTGACAGAATAGTGATGAGTCATCCACACACTTCAGTAAGTTTACACATGCTTGTCGATGTTAATTTCAAGCTGATAGATGAGAAAACCACTTCTGCGATGCTAATCTTCAAATGTATCCTTATTTTATTGGCTAAAAGTCTACTCTAATTTTCTCCTTGGAAGTCTTATATTCAACAGGATTCATAAAGCTATTTCATTTTGAATTTTTAAAATGAGGCTTAAATGTGAATTTTATTTTTTCTTAATTGGCTCTTGTTTAAAAAAAATTCAAAAGCACTCCTAATATAAAGAAAGGATTTGTCAGATTAAACTGAAGTGGCAATAGTCAATAGAAATGTGATAATAATACTGATTCAGTCTTTATTTATAATTTTGATGGTTGTTTATCCTGAATATTTTTTGCATTAAATTTGCTTTTAAAAATACTTTTCTAAAGTATAATTTTTCTTGATTTCTGAGTTTTTTTTGTGTCCCTTAAATTTTGTTCCTGAGTTCCTTACTTGCCTCACCCTAGTCCTAGTCTTGAATGTTCGGACAAGAGGGTATTTCCAGTCATACCAGGGCATCCTTTTCTGCTTCCACAGCCCATGAGTCCATTTCCCAGACTTTCCACCATAATTTTTCCAAAGAACAGCTTACAGGCGGACGCTGCTGGTTGGGAAACATGTGGATGTCAGTTCACTTACCTAGAAAATCCCAACAGGTCTTTAAGTCATTTCACTTTATAATTCCTGTAAAGAAGGAGATTATTGGCTGAGCTTCTGACAATTTCATAAGTGGGAAAAAATCTAAGATTAGTATCATGATAAAGTTGACATCAAAAGGGGAAAAAGGGAATTACCAGGGGTAGGGTATAGGTGGGGCAAGGAAGAGATAAAGCAGAAACAAGAAAGCACTAACAAAGAAAATTTTTGTAAACTTATGGACTGAGCAGACACAGAATTCCTTCCTGCTCTAAATGCTGAGAAATACTGGGTGAATAATAAGAACAGCAATTATTGTCAAGGGTGTGGAGTAACAGGAACCCTCATATTGTGCTGGTGGGAGTGCACACAGGGAGACACCTCCTTGACGAGAACTTCAGCACTCTACATTAAGGTTCGAATTACAGAGGTCCTGTGATTCAGAAATTCCACTCTTAGGTTGCTCCACCTCGGAGCAACCCTAATATCTGTGGACAGAGATGTATGAAAATGTTCAATTTGGTATTGGTGGTAATAACAGGACAGGAAACAACCTAAATGTTACCTTAGGGCAGTGGTGTCAAACTCATTTTCATGGGGGGGCCACATCAGCCTCGTGGTTGCCTTCACAGGGCTGAGTGTAATTTTAGGACTGTGTGAATGTAACTATTCCTTAACAGTTAAGCGAGAGCTCAGCACTGCCGCTGGGTAGAAATAAAACAAGGTAGAGGACTGGATTTGGCCTTGTGTTTGCCACCTGTGCCTTAGCGGATGAATAATGAATTATGGTATATTCATATAGTGAAATAGTGTACAAGAGATTAAATGAATGGATTAGATTTCTCTGTATTGATATGGTTAAATCTCAAAAATAAAGCTGAAAATACTGGTGAGCCTGTGGAGAAATTGGAGCCCTTGTGCATTGCTGGCAGGAATGTAAAATGGTACAGCTGCTGTGGAAAACGGTGGGATGGTTCCTCAAAAAATTAAGAGGGATGGTTAATTTGATGTGTCAATTTGACTAGGCTAAGAGATACCCAGAGAGCTGGTAGAACCTTTTGTCTGGGTGTGTTTGTGAGGGTGTGTCTGGAAGAGATCAGCATTTGAATTGGGAGGCTGAGTAAAGATTACCCTCACTAATGTGGGGGCAGGGCATTATCCAATCTGTTAAAGGCTGAATGGAAGAAAAAGATTGAGTAAAGGCAAGTGTGCTTTCTTTGAGCTTGGACATCCATCTTCTCCTTTCCTTGAATACCAGTGCTCTTGGTTCTCGAGCCTTTGGGCTCAGACTGAGACTCACTCTATCAGCTCTTCAGGTTCTCAGTACACTGGACTCAGAATGAGTTACAGCACCAGCTTTCCTGGCTCTGATGGAAGACTGTGGAACCTCTTGGTGTCCACAATCACATAAGCCAATTCCTATAATAATCTTATACATCTACCCATATATATCATATTGGTTTGTTTTCTCTGGAGAACCCTAATACATTAAACATAGAATTTTCACATCATTCATCAATTCTGCTCTGGTTATACACCCAAGAGAAATGAAAGCTGGGACTTGAAGAGGTATTTATGCACCCACAGCCAAAAGGTGGAAGCCACCCACGTGCCCATGAGGAGGTGAATGGATGAACAAAGTATGATACACACATGCAATGGACTGTTGCTCAGCCTGAAAGAGGAAGAAATCCTGACACACGCCACAGTGGGGATGAGCCTTGAAGATATTATGCTAAGTGAAATAAGTCGGTCACAAAGGGACAAAATACTTTATGATTCCATGTGTATGAGGTTCCTAGAATAATCAAATTCATAGAGACAGGAAGTCGAATGTAGTCGCCAGAGGCTGTGGGGAGAAGTCAGGAACAGGGAGTCACTGTTTTATACAGAGGATCACGCTGGGAAGATGAAAAAAGATCCGCAGATGGATGGTGGTGATGGTGGAATAACAATGAGAATGTACTTAATGCCACTGAACTGTACACTTAAAAATGGTTAAAATTGTAATTCTTGTTATAGCTACTTTGCGATAATAAAAGCTAAGTAAAGGTGCAGATTACAGAAGGATAGATTAGAGAAAATTTGCATGAACTTCATGAATACATATAACAATACCACACATTGTTTATAGATACCTACAGCGTAGCAGCATGTGAAAACATCCCTGTGAGGAGCACACACCTCTTTTGGGATAGTGGCTCTTTGGGGACAGGACGAGAGGGAGTGAGGATGATCAGAATAAAGGACTTCTCCTATTGGCAACATTTAATTGCCGAGAGAAAAGATTAAAGTAATGTGTGGTAAAATGAATACCCTTTTGAAATCACAATGGTGGTTACATGGCATGGATGTAATGCTTTAATTTATTATACTGTAATGTATATTTAAAATGTACCATTATTGAAAGCAATACAAAGTACTTAGAGTCAGCCATTGTTTTTCTTGGCTACCCCATCATCTCACAGGACCTCCTGCAGGTCCGACTACCAGGTGGGTTTTAGATGGACAGTGGGTCTCAGTGAAGTCGAAAGAGCTGGGTTTCTTCTCTCTGGTGTTGAAAAATACGACGTGTTTCCTGGACTTCAGGGTCCTCTTGCTGAGACCAGGAGCGAGTAGTTAGTGCTACAGAGATCACGTGGAGAATCTTCATATGACACAGCATCCCTCCAGGTTCCTTAGGTCCATGTGTCCCAAGGGCCATTTTGACTTGGTTGTTTTTGACTAGTGTATCGTTGACTGCTGTGCTTCCTATGTAGGACTAGGCAGCATCAATGATTAGTTCTGCGTTTCTGATGATAATATTAAGTCTTATTTGCTATTCAGGAATTCATTTATATAATATTAATGCCTTTTAGGTAAATAGCATTTTCATAAAAGTGCTGTGGGCTTCCCAAAGATAAGGAAGCTAATATATAATTACCTGGCTCTTAAGTGACATTGCTGGGTTTATTATCCTGGGTTTATTATCAACAATACTTAACCATTGTATCCGCAGTTTCTTTATCTGTAATATGGGAATAATACCAGCACCTATTTCATAGTGAAGATTAAATGAACGTGTATATAACGCATCATGACTGCCAAGTTGTAAGTACGTGGTAAATGTTAGCCATTGTTATTTTAGTCTTTAGATTTACTCTGCCATAGCAAACTATGGTTAAAATAGAATTTCCCTGTGTTACGAAATTTTTTGAAGACTCTCCTAGTGTTTTTCACTATGTGTATAGCTTGTGAAGTTGAAAAATATTATACATATTTACAAATGTACTCTTTTAATACATTCTAGGTGTCTCGTGAAATCTTCAAATGGATTTGTGTACTCACAGTGAACTTTGGACCCTGACTTACTTCATTAGTGGTAAGTAATCAGTTTGAAAATGTTTCCATTTTTTAAAATGTTACGAATCATACCATCTTGGTGTAGAGTTGTCTCTCGCTGGTGGGCTCTTCCAGGCAGCTAAACCGCATTTCAGGGTCTAGGTTTGCAAATTGTGTTGAAGAATTTTTAATAGCAAAGACTACTGTTTAATGGGCTTCCTTTTCTGTAACTGACATAATGCATAAATTATGGTGTAGTCAGCTGGCCCTCTGATTCTAGGATTACACTATTCAAAACAACTAAAGCAGCAGGAGCAATTATTACTAGTACTCGACATAGTTGTGTGGTGTTAGTTAAGAGCACAGGTAAGAAAAGCAGGGGTAAAGGGGCTGAAAAGTCAGTCTTCCCCATTTATTTAACTGCATCAAGCCTCAATTTTCTGACCAGCAAAATAAAGATAACATGTAAGCTTCATAGCGTTGCAACGACATAATGCATTTACATATCTGGTATATAACAATTATTCGATGTGTAATCTTAGAAATGCTTATTGCTCTCACCTCTATCATCTTGAAGTTGTTTCTTCTGTTTCCATTATGGAGAAGGAGCACATTCACATGCCAAGCAGACACTCCTTTACTGGCTTAAAAACGCCAGGAAAAATGCTGTCTAGCTCTAGAATTTAATCATTCTTCATGGCTCTGACTGTCAGGATAACCTCTTGAAAAGTTAAATAGAAGTTTACTAAGTTTTCATACATGAATTAATGGGATTTTTTTTACCCTCAATAAAAGAAGCTGCATTAAAAAATTTATACTTGTGCCTTCCAATGAATATGTGCGTGACCTGAAATGAAAGTTTTTCTAGGGGAGAACATAAAGTACGAGAATGTAAAAGTTTGGGATTATATTTCTGTGCTATTTCTCAGGTTACTGTTTGACCTTGAAAATGTAACTCTTCCCTGGATTTCAGTTTCCCATGAGTTAAATGGAGATGACAGTTCTCATTAGCTGGTACACTTTTCTACCTTCTAAAAAAGGATTTGCTATCAGGATTAATGAGACAATGTTTGTAAACAGCTTTGAGCTCTTTGGGAGGCAGATGTTGTATAAATACAAATTATTAATAAGGTATTTATACTGATGATTGCAGGGAATGTTAACAGTCCTGGAGTAAAGAAGTCATCAATTATTTGGCACATTCAGTGGGAGGGAAGTAGGGCTGTGGAACAGAAATGCTCAACAGGCTCATATAATACTCAGAAAATATACTATTAGGTTAGAAGGGCATCATTTGCAATGATACCAAAAATTTTTTTAGTGAGGATCTTTCAGGTTGTAAGGGTAGGGAAACACCTTAGGATATCTCGGTATTGTTATGTATTGTAAAGGACATCTGAAAAACACGAGAGCATATTCTTACAGCTGAAAAGTCAGACCCCAAAGAAGTATAACCAACCTCACTCGTCCTGTGCAGAGAAAGGAACTCTTGACGTCTCAGAGAACATCTGTGTCCTTCTACTTTATCTAGTCTGCTTTTCTGATTACTAAGTTCCTCCTCCTTTTTCTAATGTAACAGTATTGTGTTTTTCCTACCCTCTATCATTTCGGTCTCTTTTTACTCACTTCTTTACCTCATGGTTTCTTTTGGCTTATGGCTTCTACACCCTCCTCATGGTTTCTGCTTTCTGATTTTAAGTGGTCCTTGTCTTTTGCTCCTCTCTATTGTTACTGGCCCTCTCTCATGCCTTGTGTTTTAACATCCTGAGAGGGAGGGTTTGAGCAGGCTAGTCAGAGGTAGTCACTAATAGAAATAAGAAGTACCTACTGAGGAAAGTTCTCATGCGAGGTTATTCACAGACCTATTTCTGCTCATTTGGGGGGGTGGTGGTGGAGGTTTCCTTTGCACTAGACACTAATTGTTACTAAAATTAATTGTGGAGAGAGTTGTGGGGGACATTAGACAAGGAATAGCCTTGGAAAAAGTCTTTGACCCAGCTCAGAAGTAGCTTAAGGGCAAGGAGTCTCGGTGCTACATAGACTATCTACTCATAAATGAGAACGAAAGAGGTGAGGAATCAAGTATGAGGTGCTGGTAATTATTTCTTAAGCATTTTAGGTTCTTTATATGTTTTTCTTTCTGAATATTTTTCAAAAGAATAGAATACCAATGGCATATTTCACAGATCTAGAACAAATATTTCAAAAATGTATATGGGACCAAAAATGACCCTGAATAACTTCAACAATCTTGAGAAAGAAGAGCAAAGTTGGATGAATCACACTACCTAATATCAAATTATACTAAAAGGCCATAGTAATGCAAACTGCATGGTACTGGCATGAAAACAGACATGTAGATCATTGGAAGAGAATAGAGAACCCAGAAATAACACCATTCCTTTATAATGAGTTAATATTCGACAGAGGAAGCCATCACATACAATGGGCTGAAGACAGTTTATTTAGTAAATGGTGTTGGGAAAACTGGACAGACATGTGCAGAAAAATGAAGCTAGACCGCCTTCTTATACCGGTCATTATTAATTTTAAACAATATTTAAAAATTTATATAAAAAATAAGGAATATAATTTTTTCTTCCAGTCCTCATGAAACAGTTATAAAAATCGACCATAGAATAGGACACAAGGAAATTCCCACTAATTCTCCAAGAGGTTAGCCTCTTTCCTTCATTACAAGTCAGCTGCTTTCCTAAGAGACTTCTGGGTTCTAGAGCTGATCAGAATCTAATTTGAAGAGTATTTACAGGTAAACAAATATGAAACTGAGCTCATAAAATTCTGGGATATAAAAATCTCTATTTAGAAAAAAATTTATAACATTGGGGCCTTTCTCACTAAGCAAGAATAAAGATAAATAATTGATTTTTTGATTCATTCAAGAAATAGAAAAACAGCAACTTCCAATTAAAGCCAAGAACAATAAGAGAGAGGATTACAGGTAAAAGAAATAGTAAATAGTGATAGTAAATAGTAACCAGAAATACTTAGACAAAGATTAAAATAATTAATTAGAAAAGAGGAAAATGTAAATTTAAGAAGTAAATATAAGAATTTTCAAAAGCCTC
>VMDR010005151.1:0-31468 GCA_007922815.1 Macrotus californicus | reverse complement strand
AAAGCCTCATAATGGAACCAAACAGTTGACCAGGCTAAATGAGGGGAGGGAAAATGTGAAATATATAATATAAAGGAAACCATAGACATGGAGGAAATGTTATGGTTATGCTTCAATGGACAACAAACTTAAAATTCTTGGATTAAATAAATGAAAAAATATGAATGACCAAAATTGACCTAAAGGAATTTGAAAACCTGAATAAATAAATCATGAGAACATAGTGAATAGAAGAGAGTGACAACGGCACAGGAAATACTGAGATAGATCAGTGGAATAAAATAAAAAATCCAGAAACAGACCTAAATACATAGGAAACTGTCACAAATAATAAGGAGTAGGGGCCTCAAAGGAGCTGTGGGGAAAGGATTTTTCAACAAAGTGTGCTGGGTAACTCAGTCGTTGTTTGGAAATCAATCAATATTCTTCATAACTTACACTGAAATAATTTTCAATTGAATTAAAATTTTAAATGTGAAAAAAGAATTATGGTAAAATCCAGGTGAATATTTATATAATCTTGAAAGGAAAGGACATCTAATTTGAACCCAATGACAAAAGCCATAAAAGAAAATGCTGTCAGGAGTAACCAGGTATAAATTTAAAAATTTGTTTCAATATTGATCAAAACTATCAACTCATTTTAAAAAGAACTTGAAAGAATATTTGCAATATATGTCCTAGAAAAAGTTTTGACGTTCTTTTTTTTTTAAATATTTTATTTATTTTTAGAGAGAGGGAAAGAGAGGAAGAAAGAGAGAGAAACATCAATGTGTGGTTACCTGTCACGTGGCCCCCACTGGGGACCTGGCCCACAACCCAGGCATGTGCCCTGGCAGGGAATCGAACTGGCAACTCTTTGGTTCGCAGCCCGTGCTCAGGCCACTGAGCTACACCAGCCAGGGCAAGTTTTGACATTCTTTACATGTAACAAGTTATATGGGTGACTCCATCATGCAGATTGGAATGCCCTAGCAGCAGAGATAACAAGAGAATGGAAAAAAGAGCCAGGAAATAATAACAAAACTCCATTTATTCGTTAACTCCCAAATGCCAAGAATATTCTTACAAAGGATTTTTATTTATCTACGTTGAGAGGTTAGGGTATGAAAATACATTTATGAAAGGTACATGATAAGTGGAGCACAGGAAATTTTTAGGGAAGCAAAACTGTTCTGTATGATACTGTAACGGCAGGTACATGTCATTACATGTTGTTAAAACCCACAGAATGCACCGTAATGTAAACTGTGGGCTTTGGAGGGTAATGACGTGTCAGTGTAGGTTCATTGACTTTAACAAATGGACCCTGCTGAGGGACGTTGATCGTGCAGGGGTCTGCGCCTGTGTGAGGGAACTCTGTGCTGTGCATTCAATTTTTCTGTGAGCCTAAAACTGCATGTTGAAGAGGCTAACTCTGTGAGCCATATCAGATGGAACAGTTTTATTTTTTGTCGTTTTCTGTTTTCAACTACTTTGTCAAATCTCCCTTGTCAAATCTCTAGGTCAGAGTCCACAACTTAGCATTAGTTAAGTCTCTGCCATTCTGAAACTTTTCTTAAATCTCTTTTCCCCTTAGAACAGGTACAGATGGGACCCTGTCAGCTTGAGTAGGGGTGTGAAAAAAGTGGGTGATTTTGCTTGGCGAAATCTTCCTTTCTTTTCAAGGCCTAGAAAAGTGAGTCGGGGCAAAGAGTGTGGAGAGAAGTAGACAAGTATGTCTACTCAGTGGCTGATATTGCAGCTCTCCCTTTGCTATGTCTGCTGCTTTTCAGGTTAGGCTTTCAAATGCTGGCTCATTCATGGGGTGCATGTCTGAATTCTGAGGAGAGCCCTGTAGCACCTCCCCATCGCATTGTTCCCGGACCTTGGACCTCCAGGTTCAGACAACCTCTTCCTTCACCTCTCAGCTCCAACCCATAGTCTAGTGCCATTGGTGTCCCCTTGTTCAGTGGTAGGTCTCATATGGAGCACTGGCCAAGGAGGCAAAGTATGAGGTGCCTTCTGTAAAGTCCAGTTAAGCATCAGGAATTCTTGGCATCTTAGCAGAAAAAGATGTGTGTAGGCCAATTCTTTGCCATTCTCTGTCATTGCTTTTCAGTTCTTATCTTCTCTAATCATACAAACCCAGGATTAGTTTACCAGATCCATTGACCAAGCAGGTGTCCAGTTTAAGAGTCAAATGCCATTGTCCCCTTCCTATCATCACTCTAATCTCTATGAATAACTCTTTTGGACTTTCTCCCTCATTATCTTGGCTTGACAGTATGGGAAAAGTGATGCATCTCATAAGGTCTTGAGATGCTTGACTGACTCCTCTCTCTCTTCCCATCAGTCTCTAAGACAGATCAGGGGAAGAGACACAGGTAAGAAACTGGGGTACCAGCTGGTGATAGCCAGGCTCAAGGTTCACACTAATAAGCATTAGGAGAGGCATCTAACCTCATAGGTAGGTGTCTCTCTTTTGAATGTGTTATCTTTTGAATATGCCTGTTTTGACTATATATCAGTCCAGTTCCAGGGCAGTAGTAAAAGTCCCTCTTAGAACACTGGTCATATTTTGGTTTGGTTTTGTTCCAACCCTATAGCTGTCCTCTGCTGGTGAGGTTGTCTTAGCATGGATGATGTGTTTGTTTACCTTGGAGGGGCAGCTTTATATATTCTATCCCCTCCAAGTACCAAGTCCTAACAGAGGTAGCCATATATGGATGCTATATACTTAGCCCTGCTAAATAGTCTATGCCCCAAATCTTTTCTCCAAACAGGATTTCTTTCCCTTTACCTAAAAACTGGGTAGCTTTATGGAAGCTTACTTTACCCAGAACATCCAGGGGTCTGTCCAGGATCTCTGAGGTCGTTTATGGTGCCCTCCAAGATTTGTGGGAACATAGAGTACTTGTATTTTTCATCAGTTTCATCTTAGGCACTCAGTAGTGAGTTCTCTACTCAAGCTCTGGCTCAGACTGCTCTGGCAAACCTCCTGCCTTTGAAAATTTTCAAATGAGAAGCAGACATGTCTCCATATCTTTAGGAAGCCCTCCTCCCAAATTTTAAGGATGTGAATCAGGTGCATCCATGAACTTCACTACTTCTTGCTCAGGATATGAGTGAGTCTGCAGGTTTTACATTTTTTCAAGGATAAACCTGGAAACAAGATGCTGGTTTCCCTTTCTCACTAGCATCCCTGATCTCTTTGATTAATTTCTTGGAGCCTTCCCTATCCCCATTTTACTTTCAAAAGGAAGACAAAAGTCATATCTTACCATCAACTCATCTCCCTGCAGATGCAAATGAGTTTCTTCCCATTAAGTTCCTCAAGTTCTGAGGAAGAGGAAGGATGAAATGAAGGGTTAGGGTTGTAGCTCCTAAGACAAATGCTACTTTTACTGGCTTCTTTGAAATCTTCAGAAAAATTGTCCTGCTGCAATTGTGGACTCCTCTCTTTATAATGAGAGGTTCTTAGTGCTTTCTGGACCTCAACTCTGGTCTCAGATTACTGATCCTGTGGCAACAGAAAAAGTCGCTCCTAACACCCTCAGAAAAACATGATTCCTTTGATGAAGTCCCATTTCCCCCCCACATTTTTCTTTGGGGTTTGGTGTTTGACTACGTGAAGAGTAATTTTGATGAGAAGAGGGAGGTTGAATAAATAAATAGTATATTGTCATAGTGTCACCATTGCCCCTACTATTGCTTCAGAGTAATTCATATTTCACATATCTTCAAAATCCCATAGGTAAATGTGTCCTGAATAGGTATAAAAAAGGGAGGCACTGTGAATAATTAAAGCAGATATAAATGTCAGTGCTATGAAAATAAAACAAGTGGTATCACAAAGTTTTTAGTAATTTAACATCACTTAATCCTCCCAAGTAACATTAAATCAAACATCAAAACTCACATTAGCCTTTTATGGATTCACTTACTCACTTGCTTACCAATTAATCATCTGAATCTTGGCTGACTTCATGTAACTAACTACGTTTTCTGAGCATGAATTGTCCCCAGGAGGCTGCATTGACTTTTTTCTACCCTCGTCAGTTTTATAGCAACAAAATGGGTGCAGTGCTTGCCTCTATGACAGAGATAAACAGAATAAACAGAAATGGTCTGGTGGAAAAACCTTGCATGGTGGAGGAAATGCAAGGGCTAACCTCCCTACCAGTATCTAGCTGGGTGGCTGTGGGAACATCAGTTAACCGTAACAGTCCTCAGTTTCTCCTTTGTAAAATTAGTTAGTGAATTACATTAAAAAGCTTCAAAAGTTCCTTTCTAGTGAAAAATGCTATGGTCATTACATCTTTAAAAATTATTCTTGCCTAAAATTATAAAATGTAGATTCTGAAATTCTGAGAAGATGGAGGCCAGGTAGGTGGAAGCTGAGTCCACTTGCTCTTGCCCCCAACTTGGATTCTCAGCTGATCTTCCAAAAAATAACCTGAACAATCAACAGAATTTTAGCTCACATGAAGTTTGGAAGCCAAGGAGACAGATGACATTTCACAACGGGGAGTAAGAAGGTTTTATAAATTGAAGGGAAAACACACCATACATGGCACCCGCAGAAGCAGAAACTAGTCAGAAACCACAGCTTTGTGGCTTCTCCCCCCCTCCCCCCACAGGGCAGGCGGCCCCAGGCCCATGCAGGGAGCAACCAGACCCAGGCTGGGAGTGACTCGGGAGGACATAAGGAGTCTAGGCTACATACACACACAGTGAGCAGCATGTCCATAGCTGCAGTGCCAAACACCAACCTGGAGAATGCTAGAGAGAGAGAGAAGGACTTTATCTCCCAAAATGATCAGGGACCACACTTGGGTCAGGTGGAGGCAGGCTGTGGCCAGCCATGACCACCGACAGAGCACTTTGGCTTTTTGGAGAGGTGGTGTGTGCAGAAAACCGGACAGAGTCTCGGTACTGCACTGGGTATACCACAGAGAGACTTTTTAAAAGGGGAGCTGAAGTGTGCTAGGCAGGGCCCCCATGCACAGCTGCCCTGCCAGTAAAGGGACAGGACTGGGAGAGCACTTTGCTCCCATCAAATACAGCTGGACAAGGAGATTGTTAATTTGCAAAGCAAAGGGATTTCTGGGCCCCAGTCTAGTGCTCCTAATAACCTGGGGGCTACGCAAAATGAAGAGTTTGGGACTGTGTCTACAGTGAGGGCAGTGGGCTGGGAATTAGATAGGCAAGCATTGAGTGCCTGAGATTATTTATAGCCAGGCAGAACCCGCTTCCCTGGCAGAGTTCAAACCTCTAGGAAGGAAAGGACATACCCAGCCCTCACCTGCTGCAGGATCACAAGCACCACATCTGAGGAGGAAGCTCTGCAGAAAAGGCAGGACAGGCTCAAGAATCCCTTGGGGGTGCATATCCGCAGGAGAAAGACAGGAAAAGAAACTCCAAAAGGGCCCATTTTGAAATTCTCTCAGGGAGACAAAATATACTGGTTCCTAGGACCCTATTCCACTGAGGCCAGCAAAACTTGAGAGATCAGCAACTGGTGCAGCAAGGGGTAATCAGGGCCCTGCCCAGCCTCAGCTCTCACACAGAGCTGCCATCAGCACCAAGCAGGAAAGAGCTGAGCCTCTTACACAGATTGGCCTCTCCCTTAAAATGGACAGGTTGTTCATCAGAAACTATACCTTATTGGAAATAAGCTGGGACAGTCCAAGACAGGTAGTGCAGGGGCCAAGGAACACATCCACAATTTTCCCAGAAGACTGAACAGCATCTCCCGGGTGGGGAGACCCAGGAGTCCCACCTCCCCGAATACAACAGAAGCCCACTCTAGAGGCAGATGAAGGTGATACTTGTAGTGCAGCCAGAAGTTGGATGACTCACCCCTGGACCTAGAACTGATAAAAAGCCAGAGGCGGATCCCAAAGGAAAAGACAGAAGGGAAACACATTCTGCTGAGAGGAACTCCACCTCATTCTTCAGAATTTGCATTATTTTTTTCTCTGGCATAGGTTTTGAATATTTTTTCATTTTCTTCAGTTGTATGCCAACTAATTCACTATTTTTGCCTTTAATTTTTTATTTTTATTTAGATTTTTATATATTAATTTATTTTTATTTCAAATTTCACATTGCACCCTTACTTTTTCTTACCCTATTTTGCCTTCTTCCTGCCCTTTCTTATTTTTGTTTTAAATTTTATTTCCCCCCTTTCTATGCCTTGTTCCTGTTCCTTACTTTTACTATTTCTCCTCCATTTTCTCAAAATCAGTTTTGTCTTTCAGTCAGTTCACATTCTTTTTCCCTTTCTTATAATCTCATTTTCTTTCTACCTTTGTTAATCATTGCTTGTTTGGCATGGATGCTGTGGTTATTGCTGTTTTTCTTCCATTTTGTTCCTATTTGTTCAGCATTTTTTATTTCAAATCTCATAGGTTACTCTTCCCCTGTCTTATTCCATTTTGCATTCCTCCTGCTCTTGTTTATTTGAGTTTGGAATTCTATATTTTCCCTTTCTTAGCCTAAATTCTATTCCTTGCTCTTATTATTTCTCCTCCATCTATTCTCTCAAAATTATTTTTCTTTCTTTTAGTTCAAATTCTTTTTCCGTTATAATATTATTATTCTCTTTCTACCTTTATTAGTCTTTGCTTATCTGTCATTTATGGACCCTGTTGTGTTTTTTTTTTCATTCTGTTCTTATTGGTTCACTATTTTATTTCAAGTTTCATATTATATTCTTCCCTTTCCTTATTCCATTTGCCACCACCCTTCCTTTTTTTACTTACATTTTAAATTCTATTTTCTCCCATCCTTTGCCTTGTTTCTATTGCCTATTCTTATTATTTCTCCTCCTTCCTACTACTCAAAATCATTTTTCTCTTCTTTAGTCATCTCATATTCTTTTTTCCTATCTTATAATATTCTTAATCTTTTTCCATCTTTCTTAATGTGTACTCATTTGCTGTTGATATTGCCGATGTGGTAAGGGGGTATTTTTGCTGGCGTGGGTTCGGTTTTCTGGGTAGTTTTGCTTTGTTCTGCCAGCACCTGTACAACAGCATGTAAGAAATGGTAGAGGTTGTAACTCTCAGTCAGCCAGCCCAACAGGAACTCACCAGAAAAGGTAGCATGAAAAGGGACATAGAAACTATGAATAAGAACCAGGAGGAAATGAAAAATACACAATCTGAAATGAAGAATATACCAGAAAGAATTAAAAGCATGATAGATGAAGCAGAGGATCAAATCAGCAACCTGGAAGACAATGTAGAAAAGAAACACCCAGTGAGCACAACACAATGAAAAAAGACTCCAAAAGAATGAGGATAGTTTAAGGGAGCTTCAAACACAGCATTAATTGTAAAAAAAATTTGCATCATTGTTATACCAGAAGAAAAGGAGCAAGGGATAGAAAACCTGTTTGAAAAAATAATGACTGAAAACTTCCCTAACTTCATGAGGGAAAAAGTCATGCAAGTTCAGGATGCACAGGGGGTCACAATCAAGATGAATCCCAAGAAGCCCACTCTAAGACACATCATAATTAAAATGACAAAATTTAAAGACAAAGAACCTTAAAGGCAGCAAAGGAAAAACAGCTAGTGTTATATAAGTGGGCTCTCATAAAGATATCAATGGATTTCTCAACAGAAACATGACAAACCAGAAGGGACTAGCATGAAATATTCCAAGTAATAAAAAAGAAGAACCTGCAGCCATGACTTCTGTATCCATCCAGGCTCTTGTTTATAGCAGGAGGCAAAATAAAGAGCTTCCTAGACAAAAGAAGGCTAAAAGAGTACATCTCCACCAAGCCAGCACTGCGAGAATGCTAAAGGGACTGCTTGAAGAAGAAGAAGAAATAGAGAGAGTAAGAGAAAGAGAGAGAGAGAGACAGAGAGAGAGAAGAACACAGGTACAAAGGGAAATAATAGCAATAACTAAGTGCCTATTAATAATAACCTTAATATAAATGGATTATGTGTTATAATCTTAAGGCATAGGGTAGCTAAGTGGATAAGAAAACACTATCTACACATATGTTGTCTATAAGAGACCCACCTCAGAACCAAAGATCTACACAGGCTGAAAATGAAGGGATGGAAAAACATATTCCAAGTAAATGAAAATGAAAAATAGCTGCACTAGCATACATTAGACAGCATAGACTTCAAAATAAAGACCATAACAAGAGACAAAGCAGATCATTACCTAATACTTAAAGGAGTGGGCCAAAAAGAGTGCATAAGCCTTGTAAATGTATATTCATCCAACATAGGAGTGTCTGAAAACTTTAGAAAAATCTTGGAGGACTTTAAGAAGGAGATCAACAGCAATACAGTCATCATAGGGGATTTTAACACTCCACTGTCAACAATGGATAGATCTTCCAAACAAAGAATCAACAAGGATTTTGTGACATTGTACAATACTCTAGATCAAATGGACTTAATTGATATTTATAGAACATTTCACCTCAGAGATGCAAAGTATACATTCTTTTCAAATGCCCATGGATCATTTTCAAAGATAGACCCCACAGTAGGAAACAAAACAAGCCTCAACAAATTCAAGAAAATTGAAATCATATCAAGTGTATTCTTGGGTCACAATGGCTTGAAACTACAAACCAATCTCAAGGAAAAATCTCTAAAACATTCAAGGACATGGAGACTAAATAACATGTTATCAAATAATGAATGGGTTAACAATGAGAACAAATAAAGAAGTAAAAAAGTATCTGGAAACAAATGAAAATGAACATACAACCCAAAACCTATGGGACACAATGAAGGCAGTCCTGAGAGGAAATACAGGCCTATCTAAAGAAGACAGAAAAATTTCAAATAAACAACCTAACCCTACATCTACAAGAACTAGAGGAACAACAACAAACAAAGCTCAGAGCGAGTAGAAGGAAGGAAATAATCAAGATCAGAGCAGAATTAAATGACATAGACACTAAAAAAAAAAACAATCCAAAGGGTCAATGAATCCAGGAGCTGGTGCTTTGAAAAGATAAACAAGGTTAACAAACCTTTAACCAGACTCATCAAGAAAAAAAGAGAGAGGACCCAAATTAATAAACTCAGAAATGAAACAGAAGTTACAACTGACACCACAGAAATACAAAGGATTGTAAGAAATTATTATGAACAACTATATGCCAAGAATCTGGACAACCTAGGTGATGACTTTTAAACCTAGGATGTTTATTTGAAGCTTATTATGTATCAGATATTATGTCAGGTGATTTTTGTACACTATCTTATTTAATCTGAATGGTTAAAATATTTATCCCAGCTAACATGGCTATTAAAGAAGTGAGATTCCGGATCAGGTTTGCTTGACTCCACAGCTTGAACTTCTAACCAGAGCCTTGCATTTCCTCAGCGCTCCCTCAGGGGCTCGATGCCCTTACACACTGTAATGAATCAGAATCTGGGCAACCTGCATGCAAACATAAGGAACATGGGGATCAATGCTTCTGAGTACTCAAATGTGAAGTCCTTTTCTTTGTGTTTTTATTATATTTTTATGTATTTTGAAATGTTTTATCTAATGGAGAAAATATGGTCAATGTAAAAGTATGAAAAGCTGTTCAAAATGTATGTAACCAGCAATCTCTCTGTTACTATTTCGGTTTCTTTATTCTTTACTTCTCACTGCTGTCTACCTAAACTCCATTTTAAACTCTTTTTTTTAAATGGTACTGAACTGAACACACTATTTTAAACTTACTTTTCACCCTTCACTTAACAATGTGCAAGTATTTCCATACTTTTCTACGTGACATGTTTCTGAAAAATGTGTTTGAAAGCCAAATGTTAGGTCCAACAATAGATTCATATCAGAGTGGGTGTAGTAGAGTAAGAATCCTTCCCAGAGAACAAAAAAAATGTTACAAAACCCGTAATTATTGTTTCTGCTGGTGTGGCTTTACTTAGGCATCAGCTGGTGGAGAGAGGCTTTCCTGGCCCCCATAGGAACAGGAGGTAGCTGCCAGTTTGGACACCAACATTGGGCCACCAACTATTGCACAGTGACCACAGGATCTGTAAAAGCCAGCTCCGGAATTGCTCAGTTTTTCACTCCCATACCTCTGTGAAGTCTTAGAGGAAGGGAGGAAATCTCCAGTCCAGAGAGGGCCTGTGTTTACCTGATTATGACAATGGATTTTACCATCCTTATTTTTGAAGAGTTGACAATTTCTTCTCTTAGTGTTCTATCACTGGCCTGAAGGGCAGCTTGAGCCCTGACCACTTAATTAATCAAATGACTATATTGAGTACCACCTTGCATGTCCTAGGGCTGCCATAACAAATTACCACAAATTGGGTAGTTTACAATGACAGAAATTTCTTTGCTCACAGCTCTGAAGGCCAGAATTCAGAAATCAAGATTGGCAGAGCTTCATTCCCTCTGAAGCTCTAGAGGAGAATCCTTTCTTGCCACTTCAGCTTCTAGTGGCTGTCAGCCCTCCAGGGTCTGCCTCTGTGTTCACATGGCCTTCTCCTCTGTGTGTCTTCTTATCTTCTGTCTCTCACAGAACACATCATTGGATTTAGGTATCACTTGATAATTCAGGATGATCTCATGGAATACCTTTAATTTAATTATGTCTTCAAAGACCCCCTTTCCAAATAAGATCACATTCACAGATTCTGGGTGTACATACTACTTTTGGCGGGTGGAGTAGATTAGTGTTGAACATCATTCACTACACTACACTACAGTTCTGAATTCCAGACACTATGAACATGAGCTGGTAAAAGACATTTAAGTAATCATAACATACTATAGCAATGCTAGAAAACAGGCATGGCAAAATTGCTGTTGGAAGGTTGGAATATAGAGGAGGAGACGAAAATTGGGATGATGGGATGTGGATGCCTAGGAAGCCTCATAAAGAATGACATTTCAGGCCAAAATAGAATGATTCATTCTGGGCCTCGACAAGATACTTAAAAAAAAAAAAGCATGATTAATTTTAAATATGGTTATTTTAAACAAGGGTTTAAGTGAGTGAAGTGAACTGGCATTGGACATTAGGGAATGGCGAGGACTGGGGAGAACTGGAGACCAAGTGCGGTAACTAAGGTATGATTAGGTCTAAGGCCAAAAAGACCATACTTTCACCCTCGCATTCAAATTTGACCAGCATTGCCCTGTGGAAAATTGGATAAAGTGACTTTTCTTTGAAATATGAGCATCTGAGTGACTATTTTTAAATATTTTGAGACTTTGTTCTATTCCTAGTGCCCTGTTCTAGTCTAGTTCAGCCTCTGAATTTCTTCTCTGGAGTATTCTAATGTGTCCAGCCTCCAATACAGTCCATCTTCTTTGCCCCATTGATCCTCTTTCACATCGGTCATATTACGTCCAACCGCCCCAAGCTCGATTTCACTGTTTTCATGTCAGTCTTTCCACTAGTTTGAAAGGTGCTTAAGAACAGAAATCATGTCTTGGTTATCTTTCCTTTTGCTGCTCTGTCTGCAATATTTGTTACCTAAGGGTAATTTACTCAGTAAACGAATGACCTGGAAAGAAAATGTGCATTCACTGTTCAACACTACCAGAGTCCAGTTTTATGGAAAGAAGCACATAAAACCTCAGTCCAAAATTTATCGTCTACTGTCAATGGTGAAATAGTTTTAGCTAATGATCATCCACATTATTGTTAGGCAAATGTGTGGGATGCTAGGAAAAACCAATTTATTTGTCAATACTTATTTCCTGATTGTCGATCTAGCAAGAATTTCACCTAAAATCTATGACAGTGTACTTCATAAAGCAGCATTTGGTAGATCTATGAACCAAACTCCAGTGTTTTGAAAAGCCATGGCGATTTAAAAAAAATCCTTCTTAGTTTCTCTACCAGGTGTCACAAACTCAAATGCAGGGAGCATAAATGGGTGAAGTGAGATGATGTTAGACATAAGAGAATGGTAGGGAATGTGGCAGACTGGAGAGCAGAGGCATTAATAGGGGCAGCTGCCCCTCAGCTCCAGCCAGTGGCTGCCACTTGAAAATCTGGCCAAGTGGCAGCAGGTTAGCAGATGTTTAAGAGTTTCAAGGGAAGATAAAAAATTTGGATTTTTCTGTACCATTTTCAGATTTTAAAAACACAGTATGGCCCTGCTAGAAAGGTCATTGGTTAGAGTGTCATCCTGGACACCAGAAGTTTGTCAGTTTTATTCCCAATCAGGGCACATACCCACATTGAGACTTCAACCCCTGATTAGGGCACTTACGGGAAGCAACCAATAGATGTTTCTTTCTCACATTGATGTTTCCCTGTCTCTCCTCCTTTCTCTCTAAAATCAATAAACATATCCTTAGGTGAAGATTAAATAAAAACAAATAAACACACAATGTAGAAGGAAAACAAAGTAGACAACTATTTTGCGACTTCCAAACAAAAATCAGTGTGCTAAACTCCCAATAACTTCGATCTTCTTTAGTATTCTTAGAACTTCGAAAAAGCATGGGAGATTTTTCAAGCCTGACTTGGAACTTTTCCTGAAACATTTATTCCCCTTTCAAAATTGGAGTTTTAGAGAATAGCCATTTGGAAAGAAGTGAAAAAATGAAGCTTCACAGGCAATAGCCTCCAATCAATCAGCCCTCAATATCATATCTAGAAAATCTGAAGAATTGTTTCTGAAGGTTATTTTTCTATAATTTTTGAGAAGTCTGATTCTCAATCAAAATTGACTAACGGTTGCTCTAAGGGTTTCCTTGGTATAAAAAGAGTTTGATAGCGATCTAAGTGTCTTCTGAACTGTCATGGGCTCCCTGAGGGGTACATGCTTTCTCCCCTGAGTGAAATCTTGCTACCTACTTTTCTAGAGGGTGGGGTTCTTATTTTCTCAATCAGCTCCTTGTCCCCCCATGTTCTATCTACCCAGCTATGTACTGTAAACATGCATGTGTGTGAATCTACACAACTCAACCCCTTTGACACAGGTTTTTGGTTTTGGGTTTTGCTTTCTTTTGGTTTAGGTTTGTTTGTTTGTTCATTGTTGTATTTTGTCTTGTCATCCTGGAGCTCCTCTGTGAACACCCAGGTCAGGAACCCCTGGCCTGGCCCCAAACCATGACTAAGCAAACGGGAGGTGGCCATCATTCCAGTGTGCAAGGTACCATGCTAAGTAGGTTACATGCATTTTCTTATTTAATCCTCAGAATAACAATCCCATGGGGCAAGCATTACTGTTACCACTATCTAAGTGAGTAAATTAAAGTGGATATGTAATAGAGAAGGAATGGATAACTCCTCTCAGGGCACAGAGCTAACATGTGTCAGTGAGGGGATTGTCATATTATATTGTCAACATGAGAAGCAGAGGCTGTTTGAGACCTGGCTCTGCCAACCTGTGACACTTAATTTCTCTGAGCCTTAGTGTTTTCACCACGGGGCCTAGTAAGTGCCTGCACACAAAGATGTAGGTATGAATTTGCAAAAACCATGCCCAGGTGCAAAATGTCCAATTAGCTATTTTTTCCAAATCAAGCTAAATCTGATTCTAGCCCATATTTTGAAGACTTCACAGAAACTTCACTATCAGTCATCATTGAAATTGTCCTCTCCTTTGTCTCAGGTTTGTAGAGATACCAAAGCCGAATATTTGAGCAAATGTGACTTAACGTCATTTTTTTGAAAGGTGACAATGAACCATCACTGAAAAAAAGTCACACAAGTTACTTTTTTAAAAAAACTAACTTACCACTCACACCTCTAAAAGTAGCTGCCGCTTTTAAATATCTTTACAGTTGTGTGTTTCAGTGCAGAGAGTCCTGACTTTCACCTGGTGATTTTCTTCACATTAGTCTCACCTTCTGTGAGCAATGGTTATGATTTAGCATTTCCATGACTATTTATTCCTCAGCAACTCAGACACTTTATATTTTCCCATTTCCCGAGAAAATGCCATGATTTGTCATCATGAAGTAGTCCCTCATGGACAGTTACATTTTCCTGTTTCTATCAGTGTTCAGCTCCTTTTTGGCTCTTGTAAACTCATCTTGCTTTCACTCCGCTGTTAGGTTGTTCTGTTTTCTGATGCGCTTAAAGATATAGGCCTCCTTTTCTACTTTTTCCGTTTGAAGGGCTGGTCTTTGCCAGTCACTCTTGCAATTAGTACAACATCATGCTTCTTGTGAACCTAACAGCTTGGTGCTGCTTTGCAAGACTCCACCCCAGTACCTCTCAGATAGTGCAGGAAACTGGTGACGCCTGTGGTGTGTCACCAGCATTCTGTTGTCTCCAGGTGAAGTGCCCATACACACCAGGAAGACCACATGTCGAGAGTTGCACCCCAGAGTGATTTATTCATCTGTGGTCCTCTGGATTGGACGTGCACAGTGAATGGTCTTACTTAGATTAGCCATAGAGAGCAAACATTCCTCCTCAGACAGCATGGCTAAGACATTGTGTGGAATTAGTGAAGACACTAAATGAAATGGTGCATTGTGTTAGCCTCTTCATAAAAACAGGTTAGTGATCAAAGTCCCACAGGTTTGTAATACTTTGTTTTTTAAAAGTTTGATAGTAAACTAGAGAACTTGGTCAAAGAATTGTTTTTGCTGTTCATTGTCAAGCTTTAGGGAGGTAGGGTCGTGATAATGGCATATATGAGACCATAGGGGTAGGTATGTGTTCCTCCTGCTGGTGAATGACGAAGTGCAAAGGAGTTGACCCACTGATTCTTGTTTCCTTTACTGAAATATCTTTGCTTTAAAAAGAACATGATAAGGAACATCTTGTAGATAAGAGGATTGTGTTTACTTTAAATTACCTTGATTTCAGACCAAAAAAAAAAAAAAGAGGACCAAAATAAGATAATATACTGCAATCGTCTGTGTCAATTAAACAAATCACAGACTTGTTTCATAAATATGAATATAGTCTTGTTAATAACGAAACTGCTAAGAAACAAATTGCCTTTAATTTCTAGATATTAAATGGGTAATAATATACCTAATTTCTAAGCATCAGCAATGTATTCTTAATAAAGAACAGTTAGATATGGGCTTTCTATGTAATTTAATGGCATAATGACAGAATGAGGGACAGGAATAGTCTGACTCTGCCCTGTCCTGATTTTATGCCGAGATACACTGAGCTGGAAAAAGAAATTCCAAATTTATACCAATGAACTATGAAAGTTCAAAAAATAGATTTAAGATTCTGGTATATACCAAAAAATATAGTTGTGGTAAATTACTACTTTTATGTGCACTTCAAAAACATTATTTGTATTTAAGAAAGGATCACTACCTAAAAACTTCTCGGTGCCACAGCCGCACTGCATACCCGCTTATACTCCCTCCTGCACCCTCGAAGTGTGCACAGAGGTCTTAGAGCACTTTGGATAAGAAGGTCATAGTCTTTATCTTCCAACTTAAAAACTTTCCATGGCAGCATGGAAAAAAGCACTGACGCTTTTGGAAAACCTGATTCAGTTTTTGAGTAAGTTGCAAGTTTTCAGATCACCTCCTCTCCTCAGATAGAAGCACTGTGGATACCAGGAAAATTGTCAGCAAAATTCCCCTGAATCTAAACAATTTAAGTTAAAACTCTGTGCCTTCCAATTTGTTCAGATTTCTTGTCTTCTGTATTAAACTGAAAGGAGAAAGTGTTCAGTGAGATGCCGAGTCAGTGGTTCTATCAGTTTAGGAGCAGGATCAAACAAAGAATGAATCACGCAATAAGCCTTATACACAGGAAAATGGGTCAGCTTTCTGTGAGCAGTAAGACATCTGCAGCCAAACCGGGTTTAGGTGGTTGAAAATGTCATTTAAGTAGATTCTTTTCACTTGTTCCTGGAAAAAAAAAAATGTCACTGACAACTATTTGTCTTCTCAAAGACACTGCTTTCAAATATCTTATCCCACAAGCCGAGGAATATATTTAATTCCAGAGAAAAGCCTTTCAGCACCCCGAGAAATCCTTTTTGTTCAAAACTAATCAATTTTTGTTTTGTGCACAAAAATAAAATACTTTGTCCAACTCTCTGCAGAAATCCTTTTAGCTATCTTAAAAAATACATTTGATGCAGCCCTGGCTGATTTCTGTTATGTGGGCAAAAATTTACTTTGTCAAATTATATTCTTCAGAAAGCCTTTCAGCTGACTTAAAAATCCATTTTGTGCAAAACAATGAGCATGCATCAGCTCAGAGTGATTGCACAGTAGTTACTTAGCCTGGAAAATGGCAGCAAAATATCAGCCAAAATGAAAGACACACCGCCCAGGGCTTATCAGGGAAAGTGCAGATGATTCATGTAACATCATAAATAAATAACGCCAACTTTGTGTCGAGGTAGGTGTAACAGTGGAGGTTCTTTCACCAGCCACAGTGTGTTTCAAAGCAATAGTAAGTGGCGGGGTGGGAGCTTACCTGACAGTGACATGTGCTAAGATAAGGTATGGTGGCTTTCATGTTCATATTTCAAGGTCACTAAAGATTATATGTGTGGGTGAAGAGTTAAAAAAAGATCCTCTGCCCAATGACAGGTTGGAATTTAAAGTATCAACAAAGTAATGATAATCAGAAAGGGAATGAAATTTCTCAACCCAATGCCGAGAACAGCCATATTCTTCTTCAGTACTCTTATCCTCTTGGCTAGCTCTGGCTGAAGGAGTAGAATGCAGGAAAAAGGGGATTGGAAATAAAGAAAGACAGGAGGAAAACAAAAATGAAGACCCTGGTCTTAGCTTGTGAAGTACCAGTTCCTCACAATACAATGGTGCCCTCAGCCAGCTAACCAGGGCAGGTGCACAGGGCCCACATTCTGAGGGTTCTATGCTTGATTTAATGCTCAAATGTCAACCCCTTGAAATTGAGAATATGTTGGACCCTAAGTCTTTTCATTTTGCAGAAAGCCCTGAAATTATGTAGCTGGCCATGATAGAGGATAATTAGGTCTGCCTGTAAACTTCACAGTTCCTATGTACTTTTGCCTTCAGGGTCCCCTTCCTTCATAAAAACGTTTTGACCCGGCAATTCCACTGCTAGGATTATATCCTAAGAACCCTGAAATACAAATCCAAAAGAACCTATGTACCCCAATGTTTATAGCAGCACAATTTGCAATAGCCAAATGCTGGAAGCAACCCAAGTGCCCAAGAGTAAATGAATGGATCAAACACTGGTACATTTACACAATGGAATTCTACGCAGCAGAAGGAAAGAAGGAGATCCTACCCTTTGCAACAGCGTGGATGGAACTGGAGAACATTGTGCTAAGTGAAATAAGCCAGGTGGTGAAAGACAAATGCCATATGACCTCACCATTAATAGGAACCCAATCAATAAAACGTACAAGCAAAGTATAGCCAAAGACATTGAAATTGAGAACAGGCTGACAGTGATCAGAGGGGAGAGGTGAGGGGATAATGGGGGAAAAAGTGAAGGGTTTACAGGAACAATTATAAAGGACATATGTACAATAACAAGGGAGGGGGAACAGGGGAGGGAGGTGGGGAGGGATGGGGTGGTGGGAAGGGATGGGGTAAAAGAAAACTGTACTTGAACAACAGTAAAAAATAAATAAAAAATTATATTTTACAACTGCATTCGTATAAAGATAAATATATTAAACATTTCATTTGACTTTTTTTCTGATTAAAAAAATTAAATTGTTTTTATATGCCCTAAAACTATTGTGGGCCCTGAGCTGTGCCCTACTGTGCCCAACGGAGAAGTTGGCTCCGGGTCACAGTGGGTGGAGACTGGACATCAGCAGCCCGTTTCAGCCCCTGCCAACAAGTCCATGTGTGCTGGTGGGGACCAATTACTCTTGGACATTAATTTTGTCACTGAAAGATGGGGCTATATTCTTTGAGCATGTATTTGTAGCATGTTATATGCCGCAGAACCCAGGTGGCTCTTCCTCCAACTAACAATGTAATAAAGAGCATGGTCATTACGGAGACATTTCCAGAGTTCTCAGTCTTTTCTGTAAGAACCTGAAAAATTCTAAAAGTTAAATCAGAACCATATTTGCTCAGAGCTGAGTCAGGTTTGGCAACCATATCACAGACTTCAACATTCCTCTGCTATCGTTCTGGTGTCAGATGGGCAAGACAGGCACTAACCCAAGAACCTAGTGTTTAGAATTAATCTGCAAATGATTGTTCATACCTCCAGACCAGTTTATTTTGGTGTGCTTTTAACCCCATCTGTGGCAGCTGATGACTTCCTTTTCACCCTCTGGAAACCCAGGGTACCCCACTATAAGTTTCCATGGGGATGCCAACTGCTCTAGGATCAAACTCCACATATTTTGTCTTTCACTTCCCTTCTTCACTGCCCTCTGTCAGAGCTTCTCTGCCCAGGTGACTCTGATATCTGACACACGTAGCGTGGAACTATGTAAGGTGAGTTTCAGTGGAACTTAAGAATTCTCCTAGCTTGGTGTTTCCCAGCCCTGGCTGAACACCAATATTACAAGAGTAGGAAAAAATAAAATATCCTGGCCTCACCTCTAAACCTACTGAGTCCACATTTTCAGGGAAGCTGTCTGGGTATTTGTGCTCTTACAAAGTCACCCAAGAAATGCTAATATTTGGGTCAATAACCGACACACTTTCCTGACTGGTCAACTGATGCAGATATCACTTTTATAGATTTCCTGACTTCACTTGATTCTACATTTGGAAGAATGACATAGTAGTGAATGGATGTCAAATATGATCACCCTTATGGGAGATATCCATATAACAAAATATTATCTTCAGTTTCTTAGTCTCATACTATATAACACTTGGGACTATGATGTGGATTTTTACTAAATTTGAAGGATATATTCAGGATGGTCGATTAAAGTGTAGGCTCTGTGGCTTGAACACCGTTTATTTTGGGAGTCTCTGGGAGAATCTCAAATAGATTGGTGCATTTTCAGAGTGGCTGAACTGAAGTGCACCTGTGTGACTGCCTTAGGGAGGACATGAAATACATGTTAAGATGCTGTGAACAGAGAAGACCAAAAATGAATTCAGACATGAGCCTTAAATCAAGAGCCAGGAGGGAGAAACTCACGAATGTCGTCATTCATTTGTGATTGATCTGTTTCTCACAAGAGCAACGTTATATAGTTTTGCTTCTTGTGTAATGTTAGATGCTCAATAAACATTTACACTAGGTGCTTAATACATGCTTTTTGCCTGAATAAATCATAGTAGATGGGCTTTTTGAGGTAAGTCATCTACAATTACATCTTCTTTGTTAAATAATTATCCTTTTGATTTACTCTCAGAGTTAAGAGAGATTATATGTCTTTTATAAATTTCATTGTTTTCAAAATGTAAATAAAAATGTTAAGTTTTTCATTTTCTCTAGTCTCTACTGACACTCCATGTTGGATTTGTTTAATTTAAGGCTTTCCAAGAGCCTCTTATATCACCTAGGCTTTGCTGCACAGCCTGATCCATTCTTACCATATTCTTCAGACTGTTCTTTTAGGTTCACATAGGAAAAGTTGTAATGGTACAAAACATTTTAAACACTTCTTAAAATGACAAGATTATTTGCTGAAATGGGCTGCTCTGCGAACAGTCTTTGCTTTGAATTGCAAATGGAAGCTCATAGATTGGAGTCTGCCTCTGGAGTGCTTAGCAGTTCATTCTCTTTTGTAGGGTTTGCAGCAATGAGAGAGTCGGAATTCAGAACCTAATTTGTCAAGTTAATATTTCAAGGGTAACTCACTTTACAGACCTCTATGTCCTAGGTCAAGGTCTTAAATTCTGAAGTCCATTTCCCAGTTTACACTTGCAAGTGCAGCCATTATTCCTGGTGTGGTTATTCTTAATAATTGCCGATCTCTCAGGGGTCTTCTGTGACCCCAGTACTCCCCTGAACTTCCCTTTCCCCACCCTTCTGCTGTTCCCTAACTATTGCATCTCAGCTGGGGTGTCTAATTGTATTTTTCAATTCTCATTTCAATAATGGCTCCAATTTTGCAGATCCCTCAAAATAATCACAAAAATAGCTGGAGTCACTGAAATACCCCAGATTTTTATAATTATCTGCTTATGTATACAGGGTACAAAAGAACTCATTATGCAGTGCTTATTTATGCCCATTCATACTCAAGTTTAAAGACTTTTCCGCTTAACTCCAGCTGTCTATTTGCAGTACATTATATAAAGCCAGGTAGTTAAGACAGGGAGGATTATGTATTTATAACACAAGACCTTATATTATATGTAAATTATATGCTGACTCTTCTTACAGTTCAAAAGGATATACCAGGCAATTTCCCTTATCAGTCCATATGCTTTATGTTTCCTCATTAGCAGCTAACAGAGGAAAAATACTTCAGAAGCAAGGAAAAATTTGTAAACATATATGCTTTTCTGAAGGTTGTTTGGAATATGGTACTTTAATTTTATTAGGCTTTGGGAGAAATAAATCACATCTTTAGTCACGGTCTGTGTCTCTACAATAGTTTTATATATTTAAGTCTGAGTGAATTTGATTTATTTTCCTGTGTCCACTCAAATTATTCCATCCTATTAGTATTTATGTCAGCTAGGTTGGAGAGTGTTTTATGTCTGGGCCCTACACGCTTTTTCAGATTCCAATTTTATTGTGAGTCTGTTAAAAGGTCACTTTAACCTCTCTGCAAAATGAAGAGCATAAAGACATATGACTTTTCTGTCACTTTGCCGATACCTGTCAGAAAACATTCAGCCTGGCTTGCGCTGCAGTAGGTTCGTGAAAGAAAAGCTGTCGAGATACAAAGGATGACATGATGAATAATCAAAATAACTCTGGGCTTTAACTATAATCCTATAGGAAGTGTTATGATGGAGAGACCTGGGCAAAAATCACATGATAATTTCTATGTAGAAAACAATTCATACCGACTTTGTCTCCTTCCCCATGATACCATGCTGAGCAAGGTCCTCAAGCTTTGGAGGCCTTCGGGTTACAGCCAAACATTGATTATTTGTCAGATAGTGCTATCAGACTTACAAAGACATCCACAGTCCTCCTGCAAGGAAATAAATGACTCGAGAATCCCTTTGGTGAAAAGAAAAAAGAAAGAAGACACTACATAAACACTCTAAGAGTCTACAGTGGGTTGAAAGTGGACTATGTTTTGGTAACATTTCAAGTCCATTGCTAATATTATTACAATTTATTTTCTCCATATAATAAGTCATGGTTTTTGCATTTCAGAATGGGGACAGTAGGGACTTGCAATGTGTTAAGTGGGTACCTGTTCAAGGTCAACTCTAAGTAAGTTTTTTGTCTTCAAAATCTATGATTAGTTATCAATAGTTATGGCTGTATGCTTATAGAAAATTATTAATAACTTGTGCTCATTTCAGAATATTCAGTGCCAACTGGAATTAGGACCAAGTGAATATTTTTGTATGATGACCCATATAACTTTGGGAACCTGATTCTCTGGTACCTTGATAAACTTCCATATGTCTCAGGCATTTATTTGGCCCTTGGTTTCTTTGGGCATTCACATCTTTGGGACATTTTCCTGTACTTGCTCTCAGTGACAAAGAACTTGGGCAGTCTGTTACTGTTTTGAGCCTCTCCCCTCATTCTGAGGGACTTAATCAAAATGACAAGTCCAAATCATGAGGGTTTTCTCTGTAACTGGTCCCAGTCGGGAGAGATTATACTGTGCATGTATACAGGATTAAAGAAATCTCGTAATGCCCTGTAGAAAGTAAAAAAAAAAATCTTGTAAACATAAATAAATAAATGGCAGGCAGGGATGTTTGTTGATGGTAGCATCATTTCTCTCTTTGAAAGGTGGAGAATTTTCTCCCACATGGAACAAGGTAAGTGCACCTTCTTGCTTCACCCGTGGTGTTGATGTAAGAGCAGAATAAGGACACTTATTTTCCTCCATGCCTGAACCAGCTGCCTTGTCAGCTGTGCACTTCATGTTCACTTGCTTTAACAAGATTTACACAGTCCTAACTCACTTATTAAATGCTTCAAAAGCGTTTTAAGGCAAAGATCTTCAAAAGCAAAATGCACGTCTCAGCCATTGGTCTGAAGCCTACTGCGTGGAGTGCACTGATGAAATACGTGTGCTGGAGTCGAAAGGAAGCCTTTCAATCTCTCCAGTTTTTCTAGTTCTGATTTCTGCTCTGTTGCTTTCAACCCTTTTATTGAATTCTCCCACCCTCAATTCTGTGATAAAAAAAACAATGATTTTTAAAAGTTTACAGAGAAAATTTTGAGAATTAAAGAGTGTTGATTTTTCAGTGCATGGTGTAGGGTGGGGGGGAAGAGTGTGATGTGGCTGTGGTTTTAGATGGATCTAGAAAGAGATGAGTGGAAAGTTGTATAGACTTTAAAGAAGAGGGGAAGTCTTGCCAGAAGCCCTACAAAACATGTTTAGAGGTGGAAAAAATTAATTCCCGAGAATAGCCATCTGTAAATGAGAAACTCTGAAGTGTCAGGGTAATGAAGCCAGCGAAGGAACATTGCTCCATAGAAAAGCACTCACTAAGCCCATTCCACAACTTTGCTATTGTAGTCAACACTTTGGAAAATCCTACACTGAGCTCTGTTTGTTTTTCCACCAGAAAAAGAGACAAGAGAACATATAATAACTGAAAGATTTTTAAAATATTGATTTGACAAAATATAGGATAGTAAAGAGAATGAGCTGGAAAAAGGAGGGTTGTCTTTTTCTTGGCAACCCACATTTCCACACTTCTGGCTCACATTACTGTTATAAGAAACGTTTTCTAGAGATGGAATATTGCATAGACAGTGGAAAGGGAAAGACCTAGGACATGGACAATTTGCGTGCATTTAGCTCTGCTAATTTCATTAGGTAGGAGAACCAGTGACAGTGCAGCTAAAAGCTAAAGATGAACGAACCCATGCTTTATCTCCTGTTGCCAAGGACTGCATGATGAACTCTGCAGTGACCCAGATTTATTACAGAATAGTGCTCATTGCTGCGGTACCAAGCACTCTGTTGCAATTATTGCACATTAGGCAGAGGAACAAATCTCAAGGGGCAATGTCTAGTCTTTTAATCAAGTAGTGGAAAAGTGAGGGTGTATAAAAATTACCCTATGAGATATATACACATGCATCTCTATCTGATAACAGTCCTCATTTTGCCCAGAAAATGCTTTTATTATATATAGGAGTCATGAATGTACCATGCCCTCACTTAATCTTTTGTCTACTGTAGTCCAGGTTTTTTCTTATATTCTCAGTCTTCAAGAACCTAGAAAGCTCAGGGCAGTTACACAAAATAAAATAAGCACTTGGAAGAATAATTTATTACACGATATTTTTGCCTCTCTTCATTTTTCTAAGAAATGCCCCTTTATTTTTTCTTACCTACATTTTTTTAAAGTAAAAACTTTTCTGATTTTCAACAATTTGATTGCCCCAGGACAGACGAAATGACATCATTTTAAAGGATGCATTTTAGTATTTAGTGGAAACATGAAGGCTTATGCTGCATGCACACTGAATCTGATGAGTCATCGATTAGTTATAATGGATGAGAGGAAAGCTTGTGTAAACATAGGTTAGAAGACACTATTAATGTGTTTTATAGGAGAGACAAGCTACTGTTTTATACAATTCCCTGCAATACATTTCAGGAAAGATTTAAGAATTATAAATTAGGATCACAAATAACTCGATGTAGTTAAAGTTTACAAACAACGTGAAATAGTGGGAGGAGGAAAGGAGATAAAAAGGAAGCAACAGGGACAAAAGTAAAGACGAGAAGAAAGACCCAGGTTGCATCGGCACTCGTGAGCCATTGCTAGTTTACTTTTGTTGTCATTGTGTACATTTTAAATAGTCTATAGTGTGCAAAGGCATTTAAAATGGTGAAACCATTCTGTGTAGGTAATCATCGTCTGAAAAAGTCATTCAGCTATTTTAAAGTTACAGTGGTAGTGATTTCCCTGACCATAACATTTTAGATCTCCTCATTGATATCTAAATATCCTTTTTTTAAATGGTAAAGGCATTCACTGTCTCAAAAAGCTAGCTAAAATATAATTTATGTGAAAGAACCATACAGGATGGGGCAAAAGTAGGTTTATAGTTATGAGTATGCAAAACTCTGAGTTTATTCTTGTATTATTTATTATTCTATTTTCCATATGATATAATAATTTACATTATATTATAAACAGCTATAAACCTACTTTTGCCCAACCCTCCTTTTGCATTTTAAGAAGGTGCATAGATAAGGGGCACCAGCACACACACAGCAACTCCTGTGTAAACACCTGTCTTTTTGGTAAATACATTTTCAGTAGAAAGTGCTGTGACATGTTAAGTTGTGATACATTTGGTTTATATTGTCCTTGTGAGTGTGTATGTATATCTTTCTCACACTCACATAACTCACAGTGACACTCACGAGGATAAGCACACGTGGAGGAAGAGTTAAAGTCTTCGTTTATTACAATCACACTGCTAGGTCGTCCGAAATGCACCTAGGGAGTTGGGACCCAACACTTCCGTGAAGTATCAGTAGTATGATTTTAAGCCCTTAATAAATACACCTTCATCAATATTCTTCTACTCCAGCACATGGATTTACCTTTCCTGGTCCTGAGATCAGAGGGAATTTATGTCTTCCAATTTGGTCAATTTTTACTACCAATTGTGCATGTCTGATTTTGTGAGGTACTAAACAATATATTGACAAATTAGATCAGTAGAACAGCATTTTAGTAGTAGAGAGATTGGTTCTTTCTATAATTTATAAGCTCACCCTTTCCCACTTTATACCCTTTCTGGAGTATTCAGTAAAGGCATAGTGAGGTACATGGAGAGCAGGGAAAGAAAATGAGATGTCAGAGAGGTGGACAAGTCTGGGCTGAGGAGAGAATCTGAAAAGCACAATAGATTTTTCAAAGTAAGATCTATGACGGAATAAGGGAAGGTCTGTAGAGAGCATGAAATTAAATAAGATGGACTAACAGAGATGGAGAGATCTGCAGAAAGGAAGCTGCAGACCCAGCAATGGGGAGACATTTTTCTGATATCCGTGGAAGTGAGAACTGGAGACAGGGCTATTACAGTAGAAAGAGAAAGACAAATGAAGCAATAGAAAACGACACATATATACAAGTCTCTGTGAATAGCCCCCCAAGAAAAATAGCAGGGTCAAAAAGCATTCAGCAATACATACAAGCTGGAGAGGACATTATCATTTTTTAGTCTTTCCAGAGTTCTTTCTATTTGGAAAGAGCTGTTATTTTATTTTTCTCAAATGTAAACCCATGTGTAGCAATCAATATTATTACCCATAGTTGAGGAATATGAGACACAGTAAAAAGTGAGTTACCCTAAAGCAAGACTGAGAAACCCAGGGCCAGAGTCAGCGATGACCACACTCGGTGATGATCAGAGAGCGGCAGCCAAGTTGCACCCTTTCTCATCCCCTCTCTGTTAAGTGCCGGACTTTCTGCACCCCTCACCCACTTGTGGTTGCTTGTGGTCGTATATATCAGATCCTACCTGTATTCCTGCCTTTGTCCCACTCTCTCACTAGATGTCTCAGCTTCCTTCTAAGATTCTGCCTTCCATCTTGTCATTTTTATCTCTAGATATTAGAGTCCTCTCTTTGAACAGTGGCCCAATAGCCCCACCACTATATTCCATGTCAATTGGTTATATTTTTCTCGTTTTATTTAAGCATTGCTCAACAATCCCTTGTTTATTTCTTTCTTGACTGTCTTCTCTTAACTAAAATGTAATTACCATGAATGTCTGGGCTTTATTGGTCTTGTTTTTCATCCCATTTCCAGTACCTAGAACGACATGGCTCAGTAACAGTTTAGGGAATGAATAAACACTTGAACAGGAGTCTAGTCAAGATGCTCACTGGCTTTCTGCTTGGACTTCTGAGTATTGACATTCTGGATGCCTTGGAGCACTGTTACTTTGTGGATTGTGGTGCCAACAGCTTGTGTGAACACTGCCTGGAGAGTGCAGTACCCTCAGATGCCAAGACAAACCTCAAAGTATCCACTGTCAGCTGAGCCTCGGCCAACTGGTGGCTCGGGTGCCAGGTGCCTTTCTAGTAGGAACATCTCGTTCAGGGTAAGCACTTAAATGACACTGACGCCATCACTTCCCTTCCTGTTCCCAAGAATGACACGACTAATTGTTCCATACTCATTCCCACTGAGCCAAGCACACAGCTTCACAGCCACGGTACTTCAGTTAACCAATGCTAACTTATCTGAAGTGGCCTCTTTGTCATTCCAGAGCTAATTCAACCTCATCCTGAATGCAGAAGTGATACAGATCATTCAGCACCTACTTGAGTAATATTTATAGAAGGAGCACCCCACTGTTACTCATAGCACTTAGAAGAACACTAAATTTTAGGAAGATCTCCTTAACTAGACCCCAAATCTTTCCATCCATATATGAGTTCCTAGTTTTGCCTTCTTGATGGGCAAAGAATAGAATTCTTAATTTATTAAAGTTTTTTGATGCTTTTTAATATCATCTTAACTAATAACAGGAGCTGATATTTATTAAGTCCTTATTATATGACAGGCATTGTTGTAAGGACTGGAAAATATTTTATTCCCGGAGTAGGTACATTACTACCATTTTACCAATAAACCGAGACACAAAGTGATCTTCTCATCAATTACTCTTTTTTCTCTCCCTTCATATCTCTGTTGTGAATGTCATATCATGGCATATCAATTGTAGCTCTTCAGTGGTCCAGGTGACATCATTACCTGGTGCCTACCGCAGTTTCTGGGACATGGACACTGCTTCGTAAAGGTCTGTTCTTTAGTGAAAGAATATAACAACATTTTAAGAAAGGAATTTTGGTTCAGTTTGGTTGAGGAGATCATGACTAATTGGATTAAATTATTCTGGATCAGATGAACATGAGTCAAGGTTATAGAAGAATCATGTAGGTGTGAACTCAAAACCAAACAATTTTTTGAAAAGTCATGCAGAATTGAAAAGATGCAAGAAAATTAAAGAGAGATGTGTGAAGTCTCAATTTAAAATATTTTAAAAAGTGAATAAAGGATCTATAGAATAATGAACTTGATCTAGCATGGCTCCTCTATTCTATGCTGAGTACCACATTTACTATTTTGGGTGCCAGATTTGAGTTATGCTGATGATCAGTGTAACATCTGAAACAGGATATCCGGAATTGTGAGAGGCCGGATGCTTTACGATGCACAGAATGGAGATATTGTTCTTGGAGAAGAAAAGATTACATGAGACATGATCTCTAGTTTTTGCAGTTATTCTGTGGGCAGAATAACTTCTGAACTAGAGTTGATGAGTGGGAAATATAGGGAAACTATCAGAAGGCTATTCAGGGGAAATTTCTATCAAGTTAGTATTTTTTAATCATTATTTTTTAATCATTTTTATTCTATTACAGTTGTCCAGATTTTTCCCCCTTTGCCCTCCTCCACCCATCCCATCCCCCACTGCCACAGTCAATTCCCATACTGTTGTCTATGTCCATGGGTCATTCATACATGTTCCTTGTCTAGTTTCTTCCCCTTCTTTCCACCATTGTTCTGCTCTCTCCTCCCCTCTGGTCATTTTCAGTCTGCTCCATGTTTCCATGCCTGTGGTTCTATTTTGTTCATTAGTTTATTTTGTTCAATAGATTCTACTTATAGGTGAGATCACATGGTATTTGTCTTTCATCGCCTGGCTTATTTCACTTAGCATAATGCTCTCCAGTTCCATCCATGCTGTCACGAAGGGTAGGAGCTCCTTCTTTCTCTCTGCTGTGTAATATTCCATTGTGTAAATGTACCATAGCTTTTTTATCCACTCATTTAGTGATGGGCACTTAGGTTGTTTCCAGCACTTGGTTATTGTAAATAGTGCTGCTATGAACATAGGGATGCTTAAGTTCTTTTGAATTGGTGACTCAGGTTTCTTAGAGTATATTCCCAGCAGCGGAATTGCTGGGTCAAAAGTTAGTTCCATTCTCAGTTTTTTGAGGAAGTTCAATACTGTTTTCCTCAGTGCCTGCACCAGTCTGTATTCCCACCTGCAGTGCACTAGGGTTCCCTTCTCTCTGCATCTTTCCAGCACTTGTTTGTTGATTTATTAATCATGGCCCTTCTGACTGGTGTGAGGTAATATCTCAATGTCATTTTAATTCCATATAAAGGGGGATTATTCAATATCAGTCATGGTACTCTCCTCTGGGTTGGATACTTAGAAGATTAAATAAATATAGAAGTCACAGTGAGGCTGTTATCAGATAACTCATGGAATTCATCAGACACATAGAACTTGGGAACCAAATGCTTCAGAAACATCTTGGTCCAGTTAAAAATGCTAGCTGCAGGTTTCCAAACCCTCAATAGCTTGGGTTGGGTCACTTTCAGGTATGACTAATTATCTATGCCATATGGGCTGAAGAATCTTATATGCCTTCATGAGTACTCCAAACATTGCTCTTGCTTGCCTAAACTATCTGGGTAAAAATTATATTCTTTCACATCACAGCTCTATGCTATTGCATGCAAATGTATATGTTGAAGAAAACATTCTAGCTTAGTATTAACCATTTTTACTTTATTTTAAGGAGAGTCAGATCAAAATTTCATAGAGAACAGGAAGGGGCTAAGCCCTTAAGTGGGAAGGAAAGCTGTCTATTATGGAAGAAATATGGGGATGACTGGGACTGAGGAGCCAGCATAGACCAACCAACAAGCTTTCTTCACCTTTGGGCCAAGGACTATGTACAGAGCTTGTACATTAGTTACCTTGAATTTGGGTTTTCCAAAGTGTATTCCAAAGGAATACTGTTTCTGCAAGATTTGCTTCAGAAAAAGGGACTCTGAAGTCAAATAAGTTTGGGAAACTTGGATTCTAGGAAAGGGGACATTTGGTATACTACATTTCTATCCGTGTTTCCTGGATGATTCACTTTGGTGAGAAAGAAGAGCATTTGGCTAATACGATTAACATTCCATGAGTTTTGTGTTCCCTGGAACACACTGTGGGAAAACTGCTTATTCAACCTCATAGAACTATAAATCCATTGGAGGGCTCCTGCTAACAGTTACCACATTCCCTCCATAAAAACTCAAGAAGAAATTAGATTTCTAGGTCCTTGACTGTGGGATTCTTTGTTCACCGTAGTTCGGTCCAATCCTTGTCTAATGACCGTCTATAAGCAGAACTGTAAGGAACTGAAAGACATGTCTCTTTGCTTTGACATCTTATTTATTTTAATATATGCCAGTTGTTGCTCTACTTTTTATGCATTCTGATTGTTATGCCTTTGAACTTTTGCCCTGAGGCAATTTAATCATGATTGGTTCAATTGTGTAAATCCAATAAACAAGTCTTGGCCAAAGTCCCTTGGAGGTATTTTCCTGACATTTCTCTAAGTGTGTTTACAAAACCCTTTTACCCAGCATTCAAACCATAGCCTTTTCCATGTGTTCTTGAAACCCACTACTTTACCAAAAAAGCATCTTAGATCACTTAAAGGCCCGTCATTCCTAAAACGAAGACATTTTTGATTGACTTTAAGTCTCTAATTTCCTTAGTATTTTTATCTTAAAAACAGTCTGGGCAAAGACATAGCCACAAAGAGTCAGTTGCTTTACAACCACATTCAGTCCCTAAATGGAAATATGACTCGCGAAGTTTGATATTTTATGTCTCCTTTTCCAAAGGATAATTTTCATGTCTTTTATAAAGTCTAAGTGTAGCCTCATCTAGAAGAGTATTTTCTAGTACCTTTAAATAGTTACTGTTACTTCAAATATAAAGATGTTCTTTTTGCTTTTGGTTGAAACTACCTCTGACCACATGTTAAGTACTGCTCAAAATTGGCCTTGCATAACAAATATGCAAACTAAATGACAACGGAGTTATTATGTATCACCCCAGAGTAACATAAAAGCACAATGTGGAAGTTATACCTAAGACATGGCTACCCTCAATTCTTTCTAGGAATTGTAAATATAGGTGGGGGATTTTATATTATTAATTATGAAACTTGAGGAAATTATCATTTTAATAGGCCTTGTCTTCCTTTTGAAAGGAAGAAAAATGAGCCACTTATGTGAACATAATTTCATTTCTCCAAGCTGTTTAAGATGGTTATTTTCATGTGGAATAGCCACATCAGCTTGTAAACTGATATATAAGAACTTAAGTTAAAATGTTTCCACTCCATATACTAATGTTTAGCTCTGGTGTTCATCCAAGAATTGGACCCCTCACAATTATAGCATCTGTTTTTGTTTGGTTAATTTTATAATCTCAGATGTTTCCATAAATCCTGAATTAAAGAGAAAACTGCTGGGACCAATTTGTGTGGGTAGGCTAAATGCAAGAGTATATCATCACCATGCACGGATGTTTTGCTTTTCTTTCTCCCCTTTGGCTTGTTATTACAGATATCCCATTTCGGCAAACGCTTCCATGCCTAAAAAAAAAAAGAAAAAAGAAAAAAAAGGGAAGAAAGAAAGAAAGAAAGAAAGAAAGAAAGAAAGAAAGAAAGAAAGAAAGAAAGAAAGAAAGAAAGATTGATTGATACTGCACAGAAAATGGTCCATTTTGTCTTGTTTCAGTTAGATGGTGATATTTGGGATTTAGGCCTTTTGTGCCATTGAGCAGATGGTAACAAATGGGTTGGTCACTTTTAATTCTATCATAAAATTTTATAGAGTTCATAGGTGTTTCTAGTTCCTCATATTAATTCAACACACATGACAAATGCTTTTTTTGGTAGTAAAAAAACAGAGTAACAAACAGAATGACCAGAGACACAGAAACATTGTTTCTTTCTAAAATGTACTTCAAAGAAAAATAGTGGCAGTGAAAATGTGGAACGCTATAAAAAGGCTGAAACTCTGGGTCTTTCCAAATTACTGGTCGGATTCTTACCGAGTGACTAAGAACGCACAAATTATCTTTATCGATCTCTTGCCAAAAACAGAGACAAATTCTTTTCATTCTCTATTCACTTTTTGAAGACATGAACAAGCAGAAATTTTTCAAGCAGCTAAAAGATTGCAGTGAAATCTAAAAAAAAAGTAAAAGCCTAAACACACAGAAAATATGTTTATTGTTTTAATGTTCCATCAGATTGTGAGGTACAACTTACAAGACAGTACCTGGAGCTTTTAAGAACGTTAAGTATTTCTTTGATCATGTTAGGGTATTTTTAAAAATCTTATTATCATTGAAAATAATGGAATCACAAAGAACAAGAAGTGTCTCTGTCAGCTGCTTCTCCTTGGCTGTCTCAGTGAAATCTCTGCGTTCTCCTTTGTGGGTGACTGACTTGGGGGACTGCACTGGAGGATTGATATTTTTAATTGAAGGCTGAAAATCCCGCTACTTCTATCTGTCAGATCATAATTTTCTCCATAAAATAAAGGTATTTATCTAATTTTCATTTACAAGACAACTGATTTTTTTCCAAAGTGGTTCTAGTTCTTTTATAAAAATTAATTGATGGCATTCATTTAAGTCTAACTTCTGAAT
>VMDR010005150.1:24436-53894 GCA_007922815.1 Macrotus californicus | reverse complement strand
GAAATACAGAGGATGGGGTTGGGAAGATGTGGCTAATGGTGGAGATGGGGCAGAGTGGACAAATGAGTTAATGTTTGTTGGGGCTGGTGATGAATATGGAGGTTCATTACACTATTGTGTTTATGTTCTTGTATGTTTGGAATTCTTCACAATAAAAATCCAAAAGAAGATATATTAGCGGTCATATAAACTCATACACCCAAAAGATCAGCAGAAAGTGGCTAATTTAAGCTGGCTTACATTTTTCAATCAAGTTACTATACTAATGGTCTGGTTTTCTCAGAACCAAAGCTATATCCACACGGAAGCATATGAATATATATAGACGCAATAGAAAGAGAAAGAGACTCTCTCTCTGTGCATTTGTAGAGAGTACATGTAAGTAAGTGCACATACACACAGAGGTGTTCATACACAGGTACACAGGTACAGTACAGGTACAGCCGCACCTTTCTGATATCCTGCTTGATGATGGCGTTAGCCTTGTTGGGGAAGGATGAGGTCAGGTCGAAAACAAACCAATATTTCAATTAGCACAGAAACACATCTCAGATGAGGTACTAAACCAATGACCTCGGTGGCATGGGTAGGTAACATATGTAGAGTGTGTCCATGTGAATGAGCATGCAGACACTGTGCCTCAAAAATGAAGGAAATTCTGCACTACCAAATGTGTGTGTCTAGGAAGATTTCAGCTTGTAGAAGAGGCACTGGATCTAGGAATTCACCCTTCAGAGCAGCTCCAAGATTCCTGGGACTAATTTTTAAAACTAAATACATAGAGAATCTTTTCCAATCCAACAGTTAATCAAGCAATAAAAATATGGTTCGCCTGCTTTTCATATCAAAGGTCAAAACATCCATCAGAGTACTACACTGTGGAATGCTAACACATCAAATACATGAAATTAAAGCAAAACAACACAACACGAGCAAACAAACCAACCCCCAAATTCCTGAAAAGTAACAAAGTCCAGATTATTATATAATGGCCTCTCTAGCATGATTGCTTACTACGGCTAGTTGTTTACACAATATAGAAACCCTTAAGGGCCCCTGCATTATTAGAGCAAATTAGCATGTTTCAAGAACGTAGTGGATTATTGCAGACAAATGTTTTACCAACAGGGGTTTTATGGTTGGCAAATGTGATTATATATCCATTAGCATCTGCAAGCCAAGCAAACAAACATGTGTCATGTACCTCCTGGAAACACCTCAGTGTGGATATTCTAATTTCCACCACTTCAGGAGAACAAAAGGACTTTTATCCAAGTGTAGCCAAAGATAATTTTTAAACACTGAGTAGTAAACTAGGCAAATTATTTCTGTAACTTAAACAATTATCAACTCCCCATCTGCTTTCTGAGGCTAAATGGCAAAAAGGAGCATCTGTCATGTTTTGAAATGTGGCAAATGTTGACCATCTACTTAATTAGTCCACAGTCCTCACCCACTAAACATATTGAAATATTATAGCAGAGAAACTTGGGGAAAGTGGTAAATAGTCTCTTTCTCCATCTGCATGGAATAAAGTCATAAAAAATCAGAAAGCTGCCCTTTCAGAATGGTGTCCTCCACAAATGTGGTTCTGCAGCTCTGCCTTTGCACGGAGGCAGGCTCGCGGTGTCCGTGACCACCAATGGGAGGGGTGTGTGCAGTGGGTGCATCTCGGTGCTCTGAGGGTGTTGTTGCAGAATTTCCCCCCACTTTACCACAGCTTTATTTTGGACAAACAGTGGTGTGCTTGCAGTGAACTTTAAGCAACAGTTGGAGGAAGACATACCCGTTCTTCAAGCTCTACGACAAGGGTGTCAAACTCATTTTCACTGGGTGGCACTTCAGCCTCGAGATTGCCTTCAAAGGGCCAAATGTAATTTCAACTCCTTAACAGTTAAGGAGTAGTTACATTTCTACAGTCCTAAAATTATTTTGGCTCTTCGAAGGCGACTGCAAGGCTGATGGGGTCCCCGGTGAAAATGAGTTTGACACCCCTGCTCTGTGGGGAAGGAATGTTTTTATGAGATGATTTATAAATGATATTATATCTATGAAATTTTAATGCTTTAATTTTGGCCTACATGGCATGAATTAGTGAGCCAAGATAGTATCAGGCCCGATTTTCACAAGAGCAATTTCAACTAAAAGATCAAGAGGCCATAGTTCTTCTTTTTTTAAAAATTGCATTCATTTATTTTATTTATTTTTAGAGAAAGCAGAAGGGAGGGAGGAAGGGAGGGAGAGAAACATCAATCGGTGGCCTCTCACATGCCCCCAAACAGGGACAAACTAAGCACATGCCCTGACGGGAATCAAACCCATCACTTTACAGTCTGCCAAAAGATGTCCAATCCACTGAGCTACACCAGTCAGGGCAAGAAGCCATAGCTCTTGCTAAAGGTTACCTTCCCAGCAGAAAGACACGGTGGTGATGGAAATCTAGTGTGGCCTTTTCTAGAAAACAATGCCCTTGGAGTAATAAAGCACTGCATTCTATGGTCTTGTAATCAAAATCAGAGTAATGGGGACATGAACACATTTTGTTTGAATAAGATTCAATGAGGACAAATTAGACAAAACATTTCAAAAGGGAGGAAACATTTAAAAATATTTACATAGCACAGTTTCCCTTCCTTTTATTTTACCATCATATTGCAATCATTTTACATCAAGTTAACAAAGGAAAAAAAATTTGCACATAGACACAATTTAAATCTTTGAACCACATAAATAAAAATATTTCCTTCCTTCCTTCCTTCCTTCCTTCCTTCTTCCTTCCTTCCTTCCTTCCTTCTTCCTTCCTTCTGGGGGGTGGGGGTGGTGGTGGTGTTGGAAGTTGTTGTTTAATTGACCAGCACTTCATGTGTACCTGTGTGCTAGACTGTGTGGGAGTGGAGAAGTAATGTCAGAATTGGTTTTGGTCCCACCATCTAGGTAGGGAGAGGAGGGTAACTATTACAGAACAATCTTGTCAAAAAGGATGAATTACACTGTGCTATGTCACAGACTCTAAATAAATACTTCAGGGACAAGGGAAATCACGGACATCTACAGTAATCCAGAAAGGGCTCCAGGAAGAGGAAATGATCAGTTGGGCTTGATCGGGACCTGGAAGAGGACAGAACTTTGATTACCTTGGTGGGAGGGACACTCCTCACATGCAAGAGAGCCTACTAGATCCATAATGGAACTTCTAGCCTCCAGATAACGAGAGTATATGGTAGTTTCGGAGGAATATACATTATATGTGTGTGTGTGTGTCTGTGTGGAGAGAGAGAGAGACAGAGGGAAAGAAATTAATTACACATGCAAGTCTACTCCTTCAACTACGAGAACCCTCATTCCTTGAGAATACTGTGGAACTGGTTAATCAGGCTCCTCAGAGCTCATCCTTCTGGCATTTCTTCCGACATGTCATCTGTACATTCCAGAGTTATTATACAACTTTTATGAAACTAAGTCTACAAGACAGGCTCTAAAGTGTGAGTGATGTCTCTTTTGTAAGCCAGAGACATTTGCACAGCCTGTGTCTTGGGAGACTAATATTTCAGCTTTTCTTGCGGTGTTATTACCTGTTTGTGTCTGGCTTCCGCCGCACAAGACCGCCAATTCCTTGGTCTAACTGCAGCAAGGGAAAAGCTATCATCAATTATGGATTGGGAGCAAACAATTAACTTTGCAGGAAGCAATTCAAATGAGAGCCAAATTTCTTCTTGGACATTCTGTGATATCAAAACTTTAGTTTACCAGGAGATTTTAAAAAAACACTTTGTTTTCCATAGTGTCTATTTGTTCCATTAAGTTCTATCCCTTGGCCTTTGCCTGTGTTGCTGTAACAATAAAAGCACCATCATGAAGAAAAACATCCATTGCTAAGCAGCTAATTACCCTGTTCTCCACTGTACCTGATAGTCTCTAGGGGTGCAGCAGATAAATTCTTTGAACAGAGCTACCTAAGGTTTCTGTAGCTGGCCCTGACTATACTGGCCACCTGTTCCCTGTTTAGAGAAACCATCCTTTCCCACCCCCAACCTTCTGTTCCTTGTCTCAGACTAACAATGATGTATGGGGTGCTGTGTTCCTCTTCATTATGAAAATTGCTTTCTATTGGTCTCAAGATTTTTCTTTGATATCTTCTCAAATTCTTGGCTAGCCTCTGTGCCTTGGAGTCCTTAAGTAAAATCAAAGCTTAGAGCCCCCATATGGGGTCTGACGTGAAGCTTTTAACAAGGAGCTCTTATTTAAAAAGGAAAGCTGATGTTTCCAAGAAAAAAATGCCAGTTATTTACTGTGTAGTCAGTCCACCACACCACCGAACTCAGGGCTCTGTAACTGAAGAGAAGTGTCCACCCCATGGTGTACAAAAACCATCATTGGTGAGTCACTGCTTCTCTCCCTCTTCCTGCAGATTTCAGTGTGCCACGCCTCACGTTACTCCCCAAGCCAGAAACCTGTGAGTTGTTCTTCATGCCTTCCCCACTCTCTCCTTCACCACTCCCATGTTTAGTTACTATCAAAATTCTCTACTCGTTATCTTCTAACCCAGCCCATTCCAATCCACACACACACACTCTACTACTTTATTTTAGGCTCTCATGATTTCTCAGAAAGATTACATAGGCATCAATACCTTCTTAGTCCTACCCACCCTCCTTACTTTAGCCTTCTTCCCATTTAATTGTTTCTACACACTGTAGTCTGAATGATTGCTCTAAGTCCAAATCTGCTATTATTATTCCCTTCCCTCAAACCCTTCAGTGGCTCTCCCCTATCATTAGATGAAGCATAAGCCTTTTGTCAATGATGTCTGGAATGTCCTACCCCTTCTTCAAAGTAAGTCTGATTTGTTCTTGGGATCATGTCTCATAGACATCTTTCATATCTTGTGAATTTTTCTAAAAAACCTGTCTGTTTAATTGACGGTCTCCATGAGCTCCTTTGCGGGACAGGGGATGTCTCTCTGATTGGTCTGTGAATTCTCAGCACAATGCAAGGGTCTGACATAACCCAGGTTCTCAATATATATTTGGTGAATGAATCTATGATACAATTAATGAATAGTCTGCCCTCCTGATTGGCCATAGCCAGGCATTAGAAGATATGACCAGACTTGCAGTCAAGATGAAGGCATAAGGAGATATATTTTTCCTCCTCCCACAACCAAAAGAAGGACAACAACAAACTTAAAAATAAAAAACAATCAGAACTGCCAGAAAATCAAATTCGAAAATCGAAGTCTGACAACCAATGAGTTAAAGAAACACTCATTCAGACTGGTAGGAGGGTCAGAGACAGTCAGCCGGAGCAGAGAGGATGAGCAGCAAAGTGGCAGCTGGTGGACCAGGCAGTCCGACATTTGCGTGCAGAAAAACCTGCAGGAACAACTGGGCAGTGAGATAGACTGTGCAACCCAGGGTTCCAGCATGGGGAATAAAGCCTCAAAACCTCTGAGAAAACCTGTGGTGGTTGTGGTGGTGGAAAAAACTCCCAGCCTCACAGGAGAGTTCATTGGAGAGATCCACATTGGAGAGATTCTCCTAGAATGTACACAAAACCACCCACCCATGAATCAGCCTCAGAAGGGCCCAATTTGCTTGTGGGTAGCAGGGGAAGTGACTAAAGCCAGCCAAGAGCTGAGCAAGTGGCATTGTTCACTCTCGGACCTCTCTCCCACATATAGTTCCACAGTGATGTCAGGGGCCCCATCCTGCTGAATACCTAAGACTCTGCCCCTTTCACATAACAGGTGCACTGAGACAAAGAAATATGGCCCAAATGAAAGAACAGATCAAAGCTCCAAAAATAGAACTAAGCAACGAAGAGATAGCCAGCCTATCAGATGCAGAGTTCAAAACACTGGTAATCAGGATGCTCACAGAAATGGTTGAGTATGGTTGCAAAATAGAGGAAGAAGTTTAGGCTATGCAAAGTGAAATAAAGAAAAGTATACAGGGAACAAATAGTGAAGGGAAGGAAATCAGGACTCAAATCAATGACTTGGAGCAGAAAGAAGAAATAAACATTCAACCAGAACAGAATGAAGAAATAAGAATTCAAAAAAGTAAGGAGAGGCTTAGGGACCTTTGGGACAACTGTAAATGTTCCAGCATCTGAATCATAGAGGTGCCAGAAGGAGAAGAGGAACAGCAAGAAATGGAAAACTTATTTGAAAAAATAATGAAGGAGAACTTCCCCAATCTAGCAAAGGAAATAGACTTCCAGGTAAGGCCAGGAAGCTCAGAGAGTCCCAAAGAAGTTGGACCCATGGAAGACCACACCAAGGCACATCATAATTACATTACCCAAGATTAAAGATAAGGAGAGAATCTTAAAAGCAGCAAGAGAAAAGGAGAAGGTTACCTATAAAGGAGTTCCCATAAGACTATCAGCTGATTTCTCAAAAGAAACCTTACAGGCAAGAAGGGTCTGGAAAGAAGTATTCCAAGTCATGAAAGGCAAGGACCTACATCCAAGATTACTCTATCCAGCAAAGCTCTCATTTAGAATGGAAGGGCAGATAAAATACTTCCCAGATAAGGTCAAGTTGAAGGAGTTCATCATCACCAAGCCCTTATTATATGAAATGTTAAAGGGACTTACCTAAGAAAAAGAAGATAAAAAATACAAACAGTGAAATGACAACAAATACAACTATCACAACCAAACCTAAAAGAAAGCAAAAACAAAAACAAACTAAGCAAACAACTAGAATAGGAGCAGATTCCCATGAATGGAGATCACATGGAGGGTTATCAGTCGGGAGAGGGAGGAGAGAGAATGGGGGAAAAGGTGCAGGGAGTAAGAAGCATAAATGGTAGGTAGAAAATAGACAAGGGGAGTTTAAGAATAGCATGGGAAATAGAGAAGCCAAGGAACTTATATGTACGACTTATGGGCATGAACTAAGGAAGCAGGAATGCTGGTGGAAGGCGGGGTGCAGGGCGAAGGGGAATAAAGGGGAGAAAAAATGGAACAATTGCAATAGCATAAACAATAAAATATACTTTTTAAAAAACATATGACCATAGCTTTTACATGCTACTGGAAATCACAAGATGGAGAGAGAGCTCAATTGTTTCATTTTTATATTGAAACTGAGTTTTCAATGGATGTTGGATAGAAACCTAAGAATTATTATATTTCCAGTGGTAATTATAGTAGGTTTTCATTTCCTATGCACATAAAGATAATCTTTTGTTAGGGCTCAAACCAAGACATTTTGTCACTGGCCTCTCCATGTCACATACCCTACATGTCAGAGTCTCTTTTCAGCTACAAAAATAGGTATTTGGGCTGTTTCAAACTGCAATTTCACATTCAGAGTTTCTCTTAAAGTAACTCAGCTATTTAGATACCCTAACCAAAGAAGAATTCAGATGGAGCTTAAAAGATCAATCTCTACCTCAGCATACAGCCTATAGAAGGCCACACACACACAGTGAGGGAGGAAGGCACCACCCTTCCAACTTGCTAGTTCAGATAAAATCAGCCCTGCTAACCAAGGAGTGACAGATGTCAAAGCCAGACCACCTCGCCCCAGTCCTTCCATATATCATTGCTGTTTCCTTATGAGCGGCATTATCTTCTTCATTGGTTTTATGAAAGACTGTTTAGCACCTTAGACACTTTCAGGGCTCTTCCTGGCTGGTAGCTTGGGAAAGAAATATGCTCATGCCTCAGCTTCACTGCCGGAGACAGTTCCTGAGACTTGCACATTGCTTTCAACAGAAGAAAATATAGGTTGTGGATTTCAGCTTCATATGAGGAAGGTCATTTTAAAAACTGGAGCTATGGGCTGGTGAAATGGGCTGCCTCAGGAAGTAGAGAGCTTCCAGTGCCTGAAGACTTCAAATAGAAGTGGGTAATTACTGTTTAATATGCTGGGGAGAGGATTCATCTGTGGGGACCAGGCATGTAGAGTAGGCAGGAGAGGGCAGACAATATAATATTCAAGACTCTTCCATCTCTGAGATTCTATCAGCCTAATAGATTTGATTCAAGTGATGATAAATTTTATCTACGTGCAGGCTTAAATAATTGTCAGAGTCTGTAAAAAATTATCTGGAAATAAGACTAATATGACTGTCTCATTTTTATGTAATCCACTATTTTAGACACAGATTAGATAAAAATTCCTGATCATGAATTTAGCACATCGTCACTCAGAACTATGCCAGATAACGGGTCCCCTAAGTGCTTAGTTAGAACCGTGTGGCTACAGATTATTTGTTGCATTTTCAAGTTTTGCACTGGCTTTTCTTCTTACCTTTTCCTTTAGATTATAACCTTTATAATGGCATTTTTGCATTATTCATTGAAGTAATTTTTTTTTATCTAAAACAGTGCTTGGTACATAGTAGGTGGTCCATTTATACTTATTAAATAATGAGCATTTTATTTCCAAAGAGATTGGACAAAAGAAAGATAAAGGCATCTGTCTAGAGAGTAAATATTTTCCTTGGGTCCTCTGGTGATGCCCCTGCCACCCACACACTCCTTCTACTCACAATCACTCTTAAGTATCCATCCCAAAGGCAAGACCAGACCATGTATTGCTTCCTAGAACTGTACGATCAGAGGATAAATACAAACTGTTAACAGTATTTATACCTACTAGGCAAATTATAATGTTTTTATTTGCTTCTTTATATGTGTTCATTTTAATACTTTTTCTGTAATGAGCTTTCATTACCAGTCTGACACAAAAATAAAAGGAGAGGTAAAGGAAAGAAGATGTCAGGATGGCGATACCTTCCTACAAATCTGGCCGATATTTCTATAATCACGGAGTCAAGAGGATGTTTCCCTTCTATTCTGTGTAGGTGAAGCATAAGCGAAGTGGCCCAGATCACGTAGTCACACAAAGACCTGAGCAGGGGACAAGCTGAACACTTGGACTCCCTGGGTCAGGGCAGGGTCCAGTCTTGGCTTGTACCCTACTATGCATTTCACACACAGCCATGCTTCCTTGGAAACTATTGAATACTCTCTCCGTGTGTTTAAAATATATGTGATATTTCTCTTTCTGACATTTCAATATTTTGTAGATAGTGTGTTAAATACACTGTTATGAACACATAAATAAATAATAAATACATAAATAAGATGGATGCTGCTGCATGCCAATCAACAACAGGATTTTTAATGTGCAAGGAGGAGGCAGGGAACACAATGACCTGTCAGAAGGTTCCTACTGCATTTGACGTTTCAACAGATAACTAGATGCTTGTGAGAGGGCCCAAAAGGCAGTTTCACTCACAGGATTGGTAATTACTTTTAAAAAGTGCCTGTAGGAATCATCAGGTTCCTTGCATTCTCCCTGGTGAGATCCGGCCAAGTGACTTCTGAGTTTTATTCAGCATTGCCTTCAGCCAGAAGTACAACTAAAATGATAAAGCCTATTTCCCCACGATTCCCCTGGCAACACACTTCTAATCTAGCCACATCGATCACTGAGAAAAGATTATCCACTTCTACAAAACTTAGTTAACTTTCTGGGCTATGGTCTGAGATCAGCAAAGCTTCTTTTAACTGATAAGACAAGCAATTTCATTTTCTTCTCTAGTGAGTTTAAGGCTCTAAGTTACTACCTAGAATTGTTCAAATATGGTATCTTCTTGTCTCTGCCAAGCTGTGAGACTAACAATACTTTTGACAAGCTAAAAAATCCCTTAGCTGCCTGCTGTCTCTGCAACAAATTTCCTTCATCAACTAATTTACTAATTTGGGCCTTCTTGAGAACTCAGCTAATTTGTAAGAACAGGTGACGCATTCCATAAGTGTTCAATAAAGAGTCACACATGATTACACATACAGCCTTGCCTTAAGAACAAATGAAGAAATGTGTGTATTTATGGAGACACTAAAGAGACAGACAAGAGATTCTTCAGTAGCTAATGGTGTGCATCTGGTGATCTGGTAAAATTATTTCAAAAAGTGGTGGAGGAAGGGAGGACAGGCAGGTGACATAAGGATATAAAGTCCTTGTCACATGGACAATTAACTATTCTTGGGGAACTATCAAGAGGTGATGGATATGAAAACAAACAAACAAATAAAACCTACTAATCAGAGCTTCACCCTAATTTTTTTCTTAGGTTTACCTGGATGTGAGTTCATTCATACATGCAACATTTATTGAGCATTTAATAGCACTTACTGGTGTCAGTCACTGTTTCAGTCACCTCAAAGTCACCTATCTTCTATCACCAAAAGAGGAAAAAGCATACTAAGTGGTCAAGAAAATATCATTATTTTGTTTAAATGAGATGCCCGGATATTACTAGAATAGGTAAGAAAAAGTTTTATACATTACATGTATAAAATAGTAAAGACAAAAAAGAAAAAATATTACAGCAACCATTTTGGCTGATGTCTTTGCTGAATTTTTTAGGATTATTTTCCTATAGAAAAGATATAACTTAATAAAAATGCCTGACATTTGAGAGCAACAGAAGATACAAAGTGATGTTTTCATTCTGTATTTTGATTAAAAGGGCCATAATTTCAGTTAAGAAGTTACTACAAGAGAACTCAGGCACTGTCCCCGCTTTATTCTTAGGAACAGAATGAAGAAAACTCATGTGGAGGTTGAGTAAGCTGTTATCTTACAAACCATCAGAGCCATATGGTACAAGGTACAATGACTGCCACACAGGTTTTGAATTAAGACATACATAATAGGGTGATAATGAATTCAGTCACTCTTTACATATGATAAACAAAGAGCACCAAATCACTGAGGCACAGTGGGCCTTCTTCTCCTACATCCAGTTCTAGTTATCTGTTCTGTTCTTTATCCAGGAAAAAGAAGTGTTTGCATTTGTAAGATAGTGAGTACATCTAGTGCTCTGAGGGTTTACAGTAGAGGCTAATGGAGGTAAAGAATTCCACACAGTTCTCTAACAAAACATGATTTTCTAAATGAGAGGGAATTCAGTTCCACAGCCTGTGATACAATCATGGCTGTGAAAATCCCTCAATTGGTAATAAGGATTACTGGCCTTCATAAACGTGTAAGTTACCTCTTTCAAATACAGGTGGATATAGCGGTAGCCGACATTTTTTTCATCCAAGGGATCAAGATAGGCTCAGTCACTTACTCACTTTCATTAACTTTTTTGTTTATTCTAAAAATATTTACTGAACATCTGACAAGAGCTAGGTATCATGATAAGCTCAAGGTATATGAGGGCAAACAGAATGTTACCAGTAATGACTACGGTGAAGTTTAGTAAGCAGTAAGAAAAGGGGATGTGAGCTGGATAGGGGAGTCTAAACCACATTTCCCAGGAAAGGTGATAATACATCTAATGTTTAAAGAATAAGTAGGAGATAGCTATAAAAAGGGGACGGGGATATAGAAAGTTATTCCAGGGCAAAGCAAGGGCAGAGAGCAGTAAAAACAAAACAAAACAAAATGTAATGTACTTGTGAAAATAAGTTATTTATTTTGAGAGAGGGAGCCACGTAGGTGGGAGATACCTTCAGGGTGGGTTCAAGAAAAGTCTCATCTGTGAAATTCAAAGAAATCCACACTGAGACACGTTATAACCAAATGTCAGAAGTCAAAGAGAAAGATAATTTATAAGCAGCAAGAGAAAATTGACTTGTCATGTCCAAAGGAACTCCTGCCCTCCATCAGACTAGCAACAAATTTTTCAGCAAAAACCTTCCATGCTGGAAGAATGCATGATGATGCATTCAAAGTGCTCAAAGAAAAACATCCAACCAAGAATTCTATACCTGGCAAAACTGCCTGTCCTTCAAATATAATGAGAGAGAAAGACTTTTCCAGAAAAATAAAAGCTGAGGGAGTTCATCACTACTAGACCTACCTGACAAGAAATCCTATAGGGAGTTATTCAAGTTGAAAGAAAAAGATGCTAAACAGTAACATGACAGCATAAGAAAACATAAAACTTAATGGTAAAGGTAAATACATAAACAATTATAAAATAGAATAATACTATAATTCTAGTATAAAAGATAAAATACTAAAGCATTAAAAATAACTATAAATTAAGTTGGTTAATGAATATACAATATAAATAGATGTAAAATGTGATATCAATAACATAATGTGGAGGCGGGAGGTAAAAGTGCAGAGTTTTTACATATCAGTGAAGCTTTTATCAGCTTAAAATAGATTGCTATATTTTATATAATCATCATGAAAACCACAAAGAAAATACCTACAGAAGTTACACAGTAGACATGGTGGGTGTGTCAGCTTGACTGGGCTCAGAGATGTCCAGATAACTGGTTAAACACTTTTGGGTGAGTCTGGAAGAGATTAGTATTTGAATTGGTAAACTGTGCGAGTTCTTCCTAAGGTGGGTGGACATTATCCAGTCCACTGAGGGCATGAGTAGAACAAAAAGGCAGGGGAAGTTTGAATTCACTCTCTGCCTGACTGTTTGAGCTGGGACATCAGTCTTCTCCTTTCTCAGCAGTCTGGTTCTTAGGCCTGCAGACTCATTTTGGAATCTATACCATTGTTTTTCAAGGCCTCAACCTTCAATTTACAGCACCAGTTTTCCTGGGTCTTCAACTTGCATATGGCAGATTGCAGGGCTTTTCAGTCTCCATAATTGTTTGAGACAACACCTTATGACAAATAAGTATATATACGTGTGTGTGTGTGTGTGTGTGTGTGTGTGTGTGTGTCCTATCAGTTCTCTTTTTCTCGGAGAACCCTAATACAGTGGGAAACATTGAGTGATTTTATTCAGGGATGTATTGTGATTAAATTCACACTTTAGAGGAGATCAAAGCAGAAGGAAACATTTCAGAAGGCTTATTAATAATTCAGTGGAGAAGTGACAATTAAAAGGCAGTGGAAATGGGAGAAGTATACAGATATGAGGTAAAATAGGTAAGATTTGGTATAAAATTGAATATGGAAGATAAGAGAAATAAATCTTACATAACTGAGGTTCTGGCTTTAGGCCTAGATAGAAAGAAGCCTTGTCCATCACCAAGGATGTATATCATCTTTGTTCACCTTTAGGAAAATAAGCTGAGGAGCAGTTTGGGGAGAAAAGAGAGGTGTTATTTTGGACAGTGTTGAGTTCAAGTTGCCCACAGGGGTGCTGAATTAGAGACATCTAGTAGATAACTGAGATTTGTGTCTGGATCTCAGTAGGAGTAGGCTGAAAATAGGAACATAGAAATGGTATCTGAAGTCATGGGCATGAGTGGAACCATCTAATAGTTATATATAGAATAAAAAGAAGAGAATCGAGAAAAACATGCTGGAAAGAATATTTCTGCATTAAGAAGATGAAAAAAGAACAATGAGAGTGGTGTCCCCCAAGGCAAGAGAAGAGAACATTTTTGTAAAGGGAAATGTGACTAACGCCCAGAAAGATAAATAAAAACAAACAAAATGTGCATGTACTTTGACAACGTAGGATGTCATTTGTAAGTTTACTCGTGTGGTAGTGTGGAGAACCAGCTGTGTGAGTTAGACAGGTAAATGGAAGTTTAGGGAAAAAGACATTGAAAGAACATGCCTCTGAAGTAGCTTAGTATGAAGTATGGAAGAGTTTTACCATAGTGAACAGAAAAATATGAGAGTGAGAAAATCATAGATAAGAATAAATGAGGGAATGAAGCAACTCCACAGGTTGCATGAATAAAAATCAACAGTTCAGAAAAATGGCTGAAGGTATGAAAGGAAGGGAGGAAGGAAGGGAGGGAGGGAGGAAGGAATAAAGAAAGGAAGGAAGAAAGGGAAGCAAAATAAGGACTCTTGGTGTGAGACCAGGAGATGGAAAGCACAGGTGAATAATTGCCCATTACTACACATACATTTTAATAATATTTCATAAAGGTTTATATTTTATAAAGATATTTTATGGACATTCCATAAGGTTTAAAATTCATATTGATTTAAGATGAACATTATTAGCTCAATCAACATGAGTGCACACTATTCAGGAATGGCTGAATTAAATATCTCAATTAGATCCATTACTCCCATAGTTCAGAGTGTGGCCCAGCCCTTCTTTAACTTTGCTGCTTCATTGCAGAACATGGATTGGCTTTGCATCAGCCTCAGACAGAAAATAATTGGTGATTCAGACCAACTAGACATGGATGAAACACAAAGTCACCTGATTCTTAAACAGAGGAGCACATGCATGTTAGAAACTGACTTCCTTAATTTTATGAACATCAAGTCCAAGAACACAGAAGTTTCATAGCAAAACACAAAAACACAGAAACAAAAACAAACCCTCTGATGCTGATAGTACACGTGAAAATCAAAATGACTCAGTATTGAACATTGAGCCCTATAGCGAACAATAACTCAGTGCTGTTTCTGATGAAAAATAAGATTTTGGGGGGTAAAATCTAACCTGAAGCCATAAATAATACACAGGGTGAATATATAGGAATAAGCTGTCCTACGTGATCTTAATTGAGGTCCTAATAGGAGAGCATTTATTTGGGGGTGTTTTTTTAAAGTAATCAGGTTTCACATTCAGAGTGCACTTCTCTTGAAGTTGACTTGCTAATAAAGTTGCATTCACAACCCACATTAACATGATTTTATTTTGAATGTGCCGTCTTGATTTGCCTAGGAGTCTTGTTTTGATTTGCCTGGGTTAATTTTGCAGCAGAACAAACAGAGAATTTTCTTTAGTTGTCTTAGCTCGCCCAAGGTTAATCTGGCAGCCCCTGTACTGGATTAAGTGAGTGACTTGCTATGTTCCTATTAATTCATTTTTGCCAGACTGCATTCCTTTTTAGGTTGGAATACTTCGTCCTCCTCACATGCACGGAACTCGTTTTGTACCAATATAACAAGATATATCTCAGAAGGGAAGTGTAATTTGAAAATACAGAAACAAGTATTTTTAATTATTTTTTTATTGTTTTTGTTGCCTTCACTTCATACAAGTGTATGTTTGGGTAGCAGAGACAGTAATATATGGCCCTTCATTCACTTCCCTAGAGAATGGTTTATCAACTTCTGGAAAAGGAGTTATTTTATTCTGCAAAACACTATCAGATCCTTTGACAAGCAGTGCTCATTAAGGCCGTTTGTTCGCCTGGGACGCTTCCACAGGCAAGCCATCCCCTGGGGCAGTTTAACCCATTTATTTTTCTCAATTTCCCTCTAGGTTTCTAGCTACAACGAGAACAAAATAAATTAAATTAACAAAATCCATTTGGAAAATGAATCTTTTGTAATGGGTTCCAGGAAATGTTTAGTGCAGGAATGAATGCTATCAGCACTTCCACGCACACCCAGGACGACTTTGCTCTGACACACGAGCAGAGACGCACGCGGCAAACCTGGGATTGGAGACAAGGGCTCATTAATGCGCCCGCACGCTAAGCAATGCACAGTGTAGGGGGTTTGCGCCGTGCCTGTCCATCGCCTGCTCTCCCTCGCGACGAACCTCAGTCGCTGCTGTTTGCTTGGGTGAAAACTGCCAGTGTAGGTGGGGAACGGTTGTGTGTGTTGAAGCAGGTGTTAATCCACGCATTGGTTCAGTGTCGTGGGGCTCCTGTAGAGATTCCAAATTACAGCGTGACTGCACAGGGTTTGGAGACTACCCTCACGCTGGGACAGAGACGGTCTGCAAAGAGAGTGCCAGGAAGAAACTACACACACAAACAGACGCTTGGGCACAAATTTTCCATAATATTTCTGTATTGTGTTAAAACAACACGAAATGCTTAACATGTAAAATGGTGTGTTAAGAAGATGTGGAATGCTTAACATATAAATACGTTTAATTACTGGAGAAAATGTACAGGTGACCTGGAATGAGTACTAGACTACAGCTGGGGAGGCAGGGTCTGAATCAGGCGGGGCAAGCCACTGCACCTCTCTGCGCTTTACAAGGAGGGCGTGATAACACCTGCTCCACAGGGTGACTTACAGGATGGAACGACATAACATATAAGCAACCTCCTAATGCCACGGAGAGTTAGCTGGGCATTCAGCCAGGCACGGGTGTACAAAATAATAAGATGTGAGTCCTGTCTTGAGATTAAATGTTTTTTCCCCTTTAATTTTTAAAGCCTCTTTTTCCATTCTTATAGACGTCAAGCAGCAACAATTTCATTTTTACCACACAGATGCAACTACTGAGGCACAGAAACAGGTAATTATTTGCTTAGATCAAATAACACAGGTACTCAATAGAGAGCCTGTGGTCCTGATACCCAACTGACAGTTCCAACCCTGGGAAGGCAGGTGCTCCCTTATTATATTCCACAAACTGATTACCAATTTACACACCCACCTTAGATAGGCTGAAGAATTTTCAAGGTAAATAACTGAAATGCACCCAGAAGAGACACAGCAGGTTCTTAAGACCACAATATAAGGCTCCTTGAGAGCTACCTATTTCCCTTAAGTACCAGTTTGTTTTGATTTGGGCTGTTCAAAGGATTTCTTTGAGATATCAAAGGAATTAAAATCGCAATATTATTATCCTCACATTTGGATATTATTGCATCCAGTGGAGTGGCTGTCTAGTGGTATATCTTTCAAATGTTTTATTGTGTAAAAGAAAAGAAAAAATGGCATTTTATAATACTGCTTTGTTGGTTTTGGTACACATTGAAAACAATCTTTCATTTTGCTTGCATTTTTCTAGTAAAATGTCATAAGTAAATAACAATTGGTACTCCCCCTTTTTCTTTGATTATTGTTCTCTTGTTGGTACCTTACCTTGCCAGTAATATCAAAAGTAAGGGCATGATTGCTCCCATGAATATGTATAATTATAGAACCTACACCAGCTTGCATAGTATATTAAACCTGGAATTGAAATTCCAATCAGATGTATTATGGCGCTATGAAACATCAAAAACAAGAATAAGAGGGTCTTACACCTTAAAACCATATTTAATTTGATCCAGCCGTTTCCTGAACACAGTACAAAAATACCTCTTTTGCTTTCCACATAGGTAAGAGGGAACTATTTAGTATCCTTCCCCTCTCTTTTCCTCCTTTCTATCTCCCTTTCTCCCTCCTTCCCTGTCTTCATTCTTTTATGTTTCCTTTCTTACATGTAACAACCACTTATTGAGAGTAGGATGACCACCAGCTCAGGATTTCCTGGGACAGAGTGGATTTCAAAGATGTGGAATTTTTTGCTAAAACTGAGAAATTTCCAAGCAAACTGAGATGAGTTGTCAGTGTAATTGACGGTCTCCTTCGTGCTGGGTACTACTCCAGGTGCTGGGCGTTCAGCAATAAATAAAGTTGCTCCTGTCTCTGTACTTTCCAATGAAGAAAGACAGAAAATGAATTCTGACAGTCTGAGTAAGTGCTAGGAAGAATGTAACTGGGTCAGAGGAATGGAGCCATGGGTAAGGCCAGAAGAGGACTCTCATTTTGTGTGGTTCAAGAAAACATTTCTGGAGACATTTCAGTAGGATGTGAAGGGAATGATGGAATGGGACCCAGAGTTTCTCAGAGTAGAGGGTTCTGGTAACTGTAAAGGCCCTGAGGCAGGAGTGTGCAGAAGGATGGGAAGAACAGCAAGGAGGCCGGTGTGGAACAGGGTGAGAGAAAGAAGGCAGGACGTGGGAGACAGGGTACCTACTGGGACGCTGAAAAGCACTTGAGCTTTTACCGAGTCCAAAGAGAAGCCATTGGAAGGTTATTTAAGTTTATATGAAAGTTTCTGGCTTCTGTGTAGAAAATAAAATATAGGGAGAAAGGATAGAAGCAGGAAGACTAGTTAGGAAGTTCTTGCTATAGTCCCTCTTTTGTTGGGAACTTTTAAATATGAACTGATTTTTATATTCTAGTTGTGTGTGTATATGTATATGTATATGTATATGTATATATCTACATATATTCGTATGTATATATCTGAATAGATAGATGGACAGACAAACAGACATAGAAGAGAGTATGTCATTATTTTGGTTTAGAATCTGGGAGATACTTTACTTGCTGGTTGGAATTTGGCCTCCTGGGATCTAGATGGCACTTGTCATTCACTATTAACTAATATCTATTATCCAATACACAATCATTGTTAACTGAATAGAAATTAAGTGCTTTATCTGCCTACTTTCTCAGTGATATCTGAATACCAAATTGTCACTTAGAACAGTAACTAAAATCAAATAAAAATACATTACTCAAAATAAAAACTTTGAAAAGAAAATCTGAGAAAATACCCTACAACAAACAGTCTTATGGTAGATGCTTTGTGCACCTCGGTGTGCTGTTTGGGAGGCATCCATCTGCCCCAGGGAGGATTAGCATTGCTAGGGCGCCTTGAAAAGGTAAAGGGAGGGATGCTCTGCAGCTTTGGATATTCAGATCTTTGGCAGAGACAGCAAGACAATAGTTTTCAACAGCAGGTCTATTGAAAATAAAAAGGATTTTCTCTGTTAGCTTCATTAACACATCAAAAACTAGGCCTGCAGCACAAATCGGGTACCTCTGAGCTGCAAGGCTTAGTGTCCCAGGAAGAATATGATGTAGGAAGTCCATTCAAGAGAGAAGGAGAACATGGAAGGGCCCCCTCTTTCTCTGAGGAATTCCTCTGTGGGGAGAGTGGGAGGGGAAGCACATGGGAAGACCTGTGTCTGGATGTCCCCTGGGGTGAGGAGGACAGTTGTGCTCTGGGAGGAGACTGCTCAGGTGACCCCACCAAAATGAAATGGCCTGCATTTAGCTCTCTGGAATCTTCCTCAGCTACTGTGTGATGCAGAGGGTACCCAGATGCTTCCTCCTGAATTCTGGAAGGCAGTGGAGGAAGAGTGGCATGTGTGGTAAACTTTAAGGAGGTGCGCCCTCCTTGAAGTCAGTCTGTTCCCTGCATTGCAAGCCCCTGTGATGTTTACCCACAGAGAGCCCACAGCAAAGCTCTAGCCCTATCGGTGAGATAGGAAAGGCCCTTGTTCCTGGACACCAGGACCAAGCGACCTCCTTCACCCTCATATGCCCAGACACAATCTTTGCGAACAGAAAGCAGGAAGGGGAAGAATTCTGAAAAGGCCCAGCATTTTCTTGGAAAGAAGTATTTTAATTTTTTAAAGTATATTTTATTAATTATGCTATTCCAGTTGTCCCATTTTTTTCTCCACTTTATTCCCCTCCACCTTGCACGCCCCTCCCACTAGCAATCCCCTCACCTTAGTTCATGTCCTTGGGTCGTAAGTAAGTTCTTCAGCTCTTCCATTTCCTATACTATTTTTAACCTCCTCCTGTCTATTTTGTACCTACAAATTATGCTTCTCATTCCCTGTACCTTTTCCCCATTCTCCCCCTCCCTCTCTCTGCTGATAACCCTCCATGTGATCTCCATTTCTGTGATTCCATTCTTGTTCTAGTTGTTTGCTTACTTTGTTTTTGTTTTCTTAGGTTCAGTTCTTGATAGTTGTGAGTTTGTTGTCATTTTACTGTTCATAGTTTTGAGTGTTTTTAATGGAGAGAAAAAGCACACAATCAAATTGAAGTTTCTACACTACCCAAAAAGAAGAGGAAAGCTCATGAAGATTAGATCAGTTTCAGAAAAATAAAAATGCTTCATTTACTTTGCACATTTGAATATGGTGTGTTACATTTTTATCTCACTGGTTTGGTATTGCCAGCGGATTTACCATTCGTCAGGCACTTAATCTAAATCTGGCCTTGCTGTGAAGGCTGAAGTCATGTGTTGTACTATTATTTTGAACTAAATACTCTGCAAAGGTGTGACTGGGGGGAAGGAGGGTCTTTAAGAAAAAATAACATTACAAATTCAGTACAAAGGCAAATATTTAAAATAAAAATATAAATCACAACAAATTAGCGGAAACCTGAAGATTCAGTTCCTTTTCCTCTATGATCTCCGTACGGGTCATGGGGGCTTGATGCTCACCCTTCATTAGGTTCATGTTAACTCTCAGCTTATCCCAATTGGTTATCCTGTTTTCTACAACAGCCTGTGCCATGAGATCAAGTCTGTGGTCTAACCTGGAAAAGCCAGCAGACCAGAAGGGGACACACTTTCTTGCCGTGACGGTCCTTTTTGGAGAAAAGAAATGTGGTCAAGTTCCTTATCTGGTCACTCCCATAAGTTTTGTGCTCTCCTCCCCGGACCTGGGATGTTTCATAGGTTCCTGCACAGAATGGGAGAGAGTGTTGCCCCTCTCCACTCCTGCTGGAGGTGTTAGGAACATTTGCTATTAGACAAAGCACATGGAGGGGCAGAAGGGAGAAAACCATGTCTGAGTGCTCTCGTAGAAGCTGTGCTATGGACTGTTCTGGGGCGGGGGGGAATGTTTTGCTTTATATTTTTTCATAATAAAATCAAATAAAACATATACTGAACACTTAAAGAGCACAGTTTTTTCCCCCAGTGGGTAAATTAAATAAGACAATACATGGGAAGTGCTTTGTAACTGTTTTGGTGTTAAATAAATGTAAAATATTTTTATTATAGTTATTATCATTATTTCTACTGCTTTTGGGCATGAAAGTTAAATTGGTTACTAAATATTCCTAACTCAGTCATTAGGGTGTTGCTGAAACTCTGAAATCCTAGTATTATCTTTTTTTGAGAGATCCTGAAGAAAACCGTATGGGAGAAAACAGCAACGTTTTAAAGAAAGTGGTAGAAACAATCCACGTCACTCCTGAGATAGTCCTGGTTCTCCAGATAAAAAGAAGTGGCAGGCAGGAGCATCTCCAAGTTGGTCCAGGTGTCAGCACGTGGAAACTGATGCAGATTGTAAAGTAGCTGGACCAACCAAGACTTAATTTGACCTCTGGCTCTAGGCCTAAGATCCCTTTCTCCCTTGACCCAGGTCTCCTGCCCACTGGTTTAGTGAGAAGCGGCCTCACAGGATCGAAAACGGATTGATTTCCCATTTTGATACAGCACTGTGACTGGTTGTGTTTTCCTTGAGCAGTATTAGTTAAATATTTAATAGAATCTTAAGAGAAAAATTCTGTCTGGGCAATGTAAATGTATTGTTAGGCTGAATGAAAGGGTCACATCTTGATTAAGCTGAATGTCAGGAGTATCAATAGTGCCTTATCAGTATTCTAGAAAGATGCATCAGTAAGAACCCCACATTGCATTGGGGCTGCTAAGCATTTCATGCACAGGCCAAAGCGTGTTTTATGACGAGGGAGCAGGTCCAATGCCACATGGGGGCTTGATCTCTTCATCTGCACATCTGATTAACAGTTTAGTTTTTCAAAAATAGAATTCTAATTTGGGAATTAATCTCTCTGACCTTTATTGTACAAACATTTGTATGTTCTATAATCCACAACAGATCCTGATCATTTACCAAACAAAGTTTTCCAAAGTTATTATAGCAACATGTCTATTTTGACAAGGCGGAATTAAAGATAATGGGTAAATGTTGCAGAGAAGCAAATTTTGCCCCTAAACAATAAAGTTAATTAAAATGATTCTTCAATTAGGCCAGCTGGAAGATAGGAGGCCATGGACACCGGCCTCGGCTCTGGGTGTTTTTAAATGAAGTGATGGCTACCACCCATCAGGGGTGACGTGGGACGGCTCGCCTGCCTTTGTTCCTGCTGTGCCAACGCCGTTTACCACTGTGAGCTCAAGTCTTGCTTATTACATCCTTTGACGACATTAACACCTTCGGTGTTTGTTTCTTATCTATGGTTTTAGCCTCTAACATCCTGTCTTCTACATTCATGCAAGAATATTCTTTTCTTTTTAACAGCTTTGTTGTGCCATAAATTGTGTATTGTACTATTCAATCATTTAAAGTATTCATTTCAGTGCTGTTTAGAATATTCAATGAATTGTGTATCAATGATCACCGATTAATTTTAGAATATTTTTATCTGCCAAAAAAAAAAACCCAAACCACCCTTGTGCTCATTAGCAGTCACTCCTCATACCTGTCTAAGCTACAGGAAACAACCAACCAATCAAATTTCTGTCTGTATGGATTTGCCTATTCTGGACATCTCATGTAAGTGGAATTATACAATATGTGGCCTTTTGTAACTGGCTCCTTTCACTTGGCATAATGTTTTCCATGTTCACCCAAGTGGTGGCATTTATCAGTGCTTTTTATTGCTGAATACTGCTCTATAGTGTCTATATACCACATCGTTTCATCCACTCGTCACTTGATGGGCGTTTGGGTTGTTTCCACTCTGGGGTTGTGATGGATAAAACTGCTATGACACTTGATGGACACATTTTTGTGTGAACATGTTTTCATTGTCTTAGAGTGAAGTTATGGATCACACACAACTATATGTTTAACATTTTGAGAAACTGTTTTTTCCGAGCAGCTGCACCATTTTACAGCCCTAGCAGCAATGTATGAAGGTTCTAATTTCTCCATCTTTGCCAGAACTTGTTATCTATCTCTTTGATAATCGGCATCCTAATGGATGTGAAGTGGTATCTCATTGTGGCTTTGATTTGCACTTCTCTGATGCTTAATAACGTTGAACATCTTTTTATGTGCCACTGACCATTCATATATCTTCTTTGGAGAAATGTCTATTCAAATTCTTTGCCCATTTTTTTTTAGTTGTTATTGAGATGTAATAATTCTTTACATATTATAGATACTGGTCCCTTATCAGATAAATATTTTCTCCTATTCTGTGGGCCATCTTTTCATTTTTCTGAAAGTGTTTTCTCAAGCACAAAAATTTAACATTTTGATAAAGTCCAGTTTATTTTGTTGTTGCTTGTGCTTCTGGTGTTGAAACCATTGCCTAATCCAAGATCATGAAAATTTATTCCTATGTTTTCTTCTAGAAGTTTTATTGTTCTACCTCTTACATTTAAGTCTATAATCGACTTTGTTAATTTTTGTGTATTGTGTGAGTTAAGCGGTCCAACTGCATTATTTTATATGTGGATATACAAGTGTTCTTGCACCATTTGTTGAAAGAGTGATCTCTCTTACACATGAATCTTAAGGGTTTCATTTCACTTTACACTGAAAATTCTTTAGTAATTCACTATTGTGTATGGTAGTGGTTTCTAAACTCAGATCTCATGAACCAGCAAAGTAAAATAATTTGGGGAGACTTATGGTGGGTTGCAAACTTTTTATTATTATTCAGGACAACAATAAATAGTGTTTATACTTTCTTTACAGAATTTAACAAGACTGTATTTTACATAGATGCACACACCAGAAAAAATAATCTCAGAAGCCAAGTATTTTAAGTGGATTTAGCTTAAGTGAATTAAAGACTCTGCAGATTCCCTTTTTTTTATTCTCATGTTCATGTACACTGGTGGAAATATTGATCATAGTCTGTCATTTGGCTCCTCCTGCCTAAAAAGCTTCATCTTTTGTCATGTTCCTCCCCCACACCTTTATGATGCATCCATACTGAGCAAATGTGACATATTTTCTTATCCTCTTTTCTTCTGATTGGAATGCCTCCACCCAATTCCATTCTCCAAAAGGAAGAAACATACATATAAACTCTCATACAATATGAATTGTTATAATAGTGTTACAAAAGCCACAGGGGTGTAAGGGCTCGTTTCCAATTTATCTCATCTACATTCCTTGGGAAGGGAATTAGAATAATTAATGCAAAAACTTATGTTAAACCTCATCATCAGTACTTACTAACTATGGACGAGGCTTGACCTTTATTTGTCTCAGATTTATTACTTGTAATTGGAGATAATAATGTCTGTCCTATAGGGTTCCTGTGAGGATCAAATCATTTTAAAAATGTACTGTATTTTGCCATGTATAATGCACACCCACATTTTGTGCGCATTATACCCATGGCATGTAATCATTATACTCATGTATAACGTGCATCTTTATTTTTCCCTCAAAAATTTGGGCAGAAAAATGCACATTATTCAAGGCAAAATACAGTAAGTTACCCAGTGCAGAACCTAGATGACTAGTAGTTGACTGATAAATGTTATTTGCCTCCCTCTCAGCCCTAGATCAGTGGTTTCCAACCTTGACTATAATTAGAATCACCTGGGGAATTTGAAAAGGTCCAAATCCTACTGACAAGCTAACCCTAAAATTCATATGAATATTCAGGGGACCTACAATAGCCAAAATACTCTTGAAAAAGAAGATGAAAAAAGGAGGACTCACACTTTTCGATTTCAAAATTTACTCCATTCATCTATGATCAATTCATTTTTGATAAGGCTGTCAAGCAATTCAATGGGGGAATATAGGGAACCTATCCATGTGTGATGCGATCTAGTGACTCAGCTCTGGTTCTGAATGCAGACAGACGTGCATGGCGTGCAGAGAACATCCGTGAATAGGTCTCCCGTGGGGAATCAGGCCTGCCTTGTACCTAGGCCGCTTTGAGACTTGCTTTTGCTAAAAACTCCCTCACCTTGAATTGACGAAACAAATACTGCATATCTTTAAAGGAACTTCCTAAAATCTATGCTAAACCTCTCAAGTTTGGGTGTAACCAGTTCAACCTCTTTTCCCTTTACATTTGCAAATAAACTTTATCTTAAAGGGATTAGCAACATTCTTTCTTTTGTTATGATAACCACCTAAAGCAAACCTGTGCATAGTTAATGAGAACCATCCTGGACGTAGTGTACCTAGAGTGTCAATAAAAGCCTGTCCAGGCGAGGGGTCCAGGCCCTCTCTCTCTCTCTCTCTCTCCCTCTCTCTTCCTTGTGCCCTCTTTCTCTTACTGATAGAGCAGCCACGAAAGCCCTAGCACTGTCTCTCTTAGAGAGTGGCTCGCTCCCTTTTTATCCACCAGATTCCTTTAGTCCGTGTGAATTTGTTCGTCACTTGTCTGGGGATATAGGACAAGCATTCCACAACAACACACGGTCCTACCGGATGGGACCACGACAGGGGAAAATATTTTTTCCCACGAAGTGTGCTGGAACAAGTGGATATCTACATGAAAAAATAAAGATTCTCCTACTATATGCAAGAATTAACTAGAAATGGATCATAAACCTAAGTGTAAGAGCTGAAACTATAAAACTCTTAAGAGAAAATATAGGAGTAAATATTCCTGACCATGGCTTAGCAAAGACTTCTTAGATGTGACAGGAAAGGCACAAGTGACAAAAGAAATAACAGGTAAGTTGAAATTTCATCAAAATCAAAAATTTTGTTTGAAAGGACACTGTCAAGAAAGTAAAAAGATATCTCACAAAATGGGAGAAAATATTTGCAAATTATACATTTGGTAAGAAACTTGTGTCTAGAATGTGTAAAGAATGATTAAAACTCAATTAAAAAAAAAACAAAAAACAAATAACCAGGTTTAAAAAATAGGCAAAAGATTTCAATAGATATTTCTTCCAAGCAGATATACAAATGGCCAACAAGCATATGAAAATATGTTTGACATCATTAGGTATCAGAGGAATGCAAATCAAACTCCCAATGAGATGCCACTTCATACCCACTAGGATGACTGTTATAAAAAAGAGAGATATTAACATGTGTTGGCAAAGATGGGCAAACAAACCCTTATAAATAGCTGCTGGGTATGTAAAAGAATATGGCTGCTCTGAAAACCAGTCTGGTAGTTTCTCAAAAACGTCAAACAGAGTTAGCATGCAACCCAGAAACTCCAGTTCTAGGTATAAATCCAAGAGGAATAAAAACATACATTCACACAAAAACTTGTTAATGAGCATTATAGCCAGAAAGGGAACCTGCTGGAATGTCCATTAACTGGTAAATGAATAAATAAAATGAACAGTGTATATATCCATGTAATGGAATATTTTTCATCATAAAAAATAATGATGAGCTGAAATATAACACAGCTTGGATAAACCTTGAAAACATCATATTAAGTAAAAGAACCCAGTCACAAAAACCACACATTATATGACTCCACTGATATAAAATGTCCAGAATAAGCAAATCCATACAGACAGAAAACAGATCAGTCGTTGCCTAGAATTAGGGGTGGACTAGGAATAGTAGGGAGTGACTGTTAATGGGTATAGCTTCTTTTGGGATGATAAAAATGCTCTAAAATTGGTCATGGTGATGGTTGCACAACTATGAATATACTCACAACACTGAACTATAGACTTTAAATGGGTGGATTATATGATATATAAATTATATATCTTAATAAATCTGTTTAAAACATTTTTTTGTCCTATTCCCAGAACTTCTGATTCAGTTTTTCTGGCACCAAAGCCCAAAAATGGATTCCTGGTAATTCTAATGTGCTATTTATCAACTCCTTCCTTCAATTTTCCTGACTCATCTACTTTAGAAAAATTTATTTAACCTGCCACTCCTGCTTTCTTCTTTATACTCGCTATTTTCTCACTCTTTCTCCAGCTGATCAATATCCTCACCCCTACTTTATCCCCAAATCAGAATGACTGTAGTCCTTCCAAACTCATCAACATGTCTCACCTGCTTTGGATCTGGCTCAAATGTCATGTCCAGGAGACCTTTAACGCCAGACCCACTTCGCTTTGTTCAGTGAGCATTTGGCACTTGCTGTGTTCTCCACATTGATTTGTTCACATTAGAACCACCAACTTAGGTTTCTGAGCAAGAAGAAACCTTCAGGGAAGTGGTTGCCCACCCCACCGCCACTGATGCAAATGTGGTCCGGAGGAACGAGAGTCCGATTCCAAGTATTTTCTACCTTGTATTTGTTGACATTTTTTAAAAATTATTTCAAGTAATTCCTCATGCATTTGTTGTATCTGCCTGATTATGATCTTCTTGAAGACATATAGTAATTTCTTCCAACATGAATTTCCTGTGCCTGCTAACAATAAAATATATGCTTACCTTAATGAGCTGACATTTCTAGTGTCTTCCTGAATTCTCTTATATTATTCAAGGAAGCTTTTACTTTTAAGGGCATTACGGCTCTTTTATAAAAGGCAATAATCAATGAGTCTGTTTACATTTCACAGAAGATAAAGAATTTAACTTGCTGAAGGAGACAGGTAACCTTGGGCAAATTGCTTAACTTTTCTGAACCTCAGTTTCTAACTGTAAAATGCCCTATCATGTATATTCTTCATAAATGCTAAATAAGTTAATGCTTATTTAATGTTTAGGGAGTGCTTGCATGTGGTATCTGCTCAGGAAACATTAGTTACATTTATTGTCATAGTCACTATGCTTATTGGAAGTATTTCTAGCCCGGAATTAGTCCTTGGCAATGCAGAGTTTTATGAATTTGAAATGTATTTTTGCTTCAGAGCACTGACATAGCTCTTCATTTACCTGTTGGAGTTAATACAGTTTCTCAGATGGCTAACTTTCATTCAATAAGTATAAATGCTTAGAAAACTACATGCAACAAATGTTCAAAATACTAACTTCCATTTGCCCCTGCATCAGATCATCTGTCTAAAGGAACTAGCTTTATTAACCGAGTAAACTTTCTGACTCCAGACTTCAAAGGAGAGCCTGCATCCCAGAGTGCACAGCATGCATCGAGCAATAAGATGCCCCCAGTGGAGTGTCCTCATTAGTTAAGTTCTTCCATCAATTTTCAAGTTGAAGTTTTGTTTTGAAGCTGAGTAAAGCTGGCTTAATTGGCTTTTTTCCGCCTGTAGCAGAAGTTTTGGTGGAAGATGTATATCTAGAAATCTAATTACATATCTTAACTGTAACCTGAGAAGTTTAAAATTCACAGATGCACTTTACCTGTCAAATATAGACACAGTTGGCAAGTGCAGGCCATAAAGGTGGAGATTGAGTACCCAGCCACATGAATTGTTGCTGCTTTCCGGTGTTTATTAGTTCACAGTTAATCAAGGAGATAACTCCCAGGAGTTCAGTATCTTTCTTCCTACGTTCTATATGATGAGGAGGGTGGGGGAAAAGAATATTTTCTTTCAACACCTTTCCAACTGGAATAAGGTATTTGGTTCACAAAAGCTTGAATCAAAACCTAACATTAAATGTTTTAATCAATTTCCGAAAAAAATTTTAATGCTAAGAGACCAGAACATCACATTATTGTTACTATTCATATATAGTTCTTTTGGTACAGCAGCTTCTCAGTAATTTTATAAATGTGTGCATGTAGTGAGGACAGATACTCAGAAATAGGATGGCTCAAAACCATCAAAACTATATTCCTACACTGACCTTGCATTTTACATCAAGAGCAATTGCACTGAAATAATTTTGTAATATGGATACTCTAATTATTGAACAGAACATAGTTTCTTTGCTGAGCATCTGAACTACAAAAGGTTTTACATGAATATAAGTCTCAAAAAGTGATGCAATTACCAAAGATGAATAAAAGCAGAAAAGACAAAAGTGGTTCCAAGAGACTGAGAGCAGATGCACTGTCTGTCACCAGCAATCACCAGTGCTGCCCAGGACAGCTGCGAGGAAGACAAGCCCTCCCAGGTCACAAGCAGTACCCAGTGGCCCTGCAATAGTTAAGAGTCTGTTTCCTATGTGATTCTGGATACAGGTGTCCTTGGATTTTTAGACAAATGGCCAGCATGACTTACCTACTCAGCAAATAAGGAAATTAATGGCACTGGACCGATTACCCTAGAAATCCTTGACTGGTAGGAAGTTCCTCTACCACTTTATTTCATGGTCCAAAATAAGTACAGCTAATAGTTCTACCCTCCTCATCTTCCACTGTTCATAGCTTTTGCTACTATTATGTTTCATTTTTTAAAATGTAGAAATGACAAAAAATGAGAGAAATAAAGAAATCATGAACTAAACATCCCAAGACCTAAGAAAAAGAAACTTATGTGAAGTTAGCCCTGGCTGGTGTGGCTCAGCGGATTGAATATGGGCCTGTGAACCAAAGGATCGCTGGTTCGATTCCCAGTCAGGGCACATGGCTGGGTCAGTGAGGGGTGTGTGAAAGGCAACCACACATTGATGTTTCTCTCCCTCACTTTCTCCCTCCCTTCCCCGCTCTCTAAAAATAAATAAATAAAATCTTTTAAAAAATAATTTAAAAAAAGAAACTTATGAGAAGTCAAATCAAAAAACTAATTGCTTAAACCCCTTAAGGGAAAGACCCAGGTATTTCTTTGAAATACCAGAATACATTATCTTGGGAATGAAATGACATTTCAACATTAGAAAAATCTATTAATACATTACACAATATTAACAGAGCAAAGATTAAATAATCCACGATAAACTCAATACATGTCAAAAAAGTAATGAATTTTAACAATCATTTATGTTTAAGCTCCTAGTGAATTAGACATAAAGGGAACTTCCTAAATTTGACAATTATTATCTATCGAAAGTGAGACTTAACGAAACCTAACAATGTTGCCACTACAGTTAGGATGAGACAAGGAGGCCTGCTCCCACTGCTCCTGTTTCACGCGGCAGAAGGTCTCATCAACACAATCAGACCAAAAAAAAAGGAGTTGCGTATTTGAAAGATAGAGACAAAACTGTATTTCTGTGTTTAATTTCTGATTGACATTAAAAGGACTCACTAGACAAAGAGGTATACCAAATTTATGGATAACAAAACCCTAATTCACTCAATGCAATG
>VMDR010005150.1:0-24336 GCA_007922815.1 Macrotus californicus | reverse complement strand
CAACTAAAAATAATGGCAGCTAACTTTTATTGAACATTTATATGCTAGGTAAAATGTTTTAATTCATTGAGTTTGGTGCAATCATTGTCATTATTTCACAGACTAGAAAGAAACTGGGGCACAAAGAAAGAGGGAGTCTCTCCAGGTATCGGCAGGGTCAGGACTCAGACCCAATGCAGTGTGGCTCCTGAGCTCCTGCACCTGCCCCCATGCACTAATTCCACTGATGGTATGGTGACCTGTGTGGGAGCGGAAACTTGATATCAATTAATGACTAAAAATTGGAGCATTCAATAATGTGACTAAAATTACTAATTATTCATTTGGAAAAATAAAATGAAACTAGATCCCTTTATGTTACATGAAAATAATTCCAGCTGGACTAATTGTAGAAAGCAAAAACTTTAATGTTTTAAAAAGAAAATAATGGGAAGATATTTTTAAGGTTTTGGAGGTAGAGAAAGATTTCTTATGTAAAATAAAAAGCACAAACCGCAAAGTCATAGGTTGATTGATTTTACTATTTTAAAATTTAATATTCCTATTCACAAAGCAACATAATAAACAACATAAATAGTTAAGCAATAGTGTGGGAAAAGACATTTGCAATGTGTGTTAATATGAAAAATTGCAGCCCACAAGATATAAAGAACTTTACAAAACAATAAGAAAAAACAACTTCCTGTTCCCCTAAAAAGGTCAATGGATATGAATAGGCAATTTTCATAAAAGGAAACCTGATTGGCCAACATATCTGGTGAAAAGATCATTAACCTTCCCTGTTGTCAGGAAAATACAAAATAAAACAATGTAATAGAATTTCACACCAATAGATTAAGAAAAATCAGAGTATGATACCCAGTGTTAAATACAGAAAGAGTTTCTCCTATTCACTGCTTGTGGGAATTTCAACTGGTACAATATTTTGTACAACACTTTGATGAAATCAAAGAAAATTGAAGAAATATGCCTCCTCCACCCTATAACTTTATTTCTAGATATATACTTTAGACTAAAAAACCCTCACACATGTGATACAAAAATATGTAGAAGAATGTTAATTGTATGTAGCATTATTTGTAACAGAAAAAGACTATAAACAATCAGTCACAATGTTTATCAAGAGAAAAATGGGTAACTAAATTGTTATTGCATAGTTATATAATAAAACACTACACACAACCACATGCAAAAACATGGTTAAAAAATCAATAAGGAGACAGATGAAAAAAGATTGGAAAGTAATATTTTAGTAATTATATAATTTGTGTAGTGATTATATAAAAGATTTATATACAACTTGAAAACATGCAAAATAACACGCCTTGCCTATGGCTATGTATTTAGATAGAGTATAAAAACACATACTAGATTAATGAACCCAAATCATGGTAGTGGTTGCCTCGGTGAGAGAGAGGCAAGAGCAGGAACGTGGGGCCAGGGAAAGGGACACTGCAATTTCAACTGTATCTATTTTAATTCTTAAATTGAACAACATCAGCAAGACCACACAAGGCCTCTGGAAAAATCTGCAAATCTGATATGCTAAGTGGTGTGTATTTGAATGTTCATTATTTTATTTTATACGTAGCTTTTTATATATAAAATAGTTTTTAACAAATAAATAGGAGCTATGTGTATCAGACTTTGATAGCCAGAATCCTATTTTCTTCCCAGGAGGTTGTGATTACATTATAATTCAGATGTAGCTTGTCTTCCAGCAGTCAACCAACCCGCGAGTTAAGCAATACTTATTAAGTGCCCACCACTGGTCAGGTACAAAGCTAGGTTCCCGCGATACAGCAGTGAGGGAGCCAGCCATCAGTATGTATCTATTCTAGTGGGATTATAAATGCACATCTAAAGCCATGATAAATACCATGAAGAGAAGAAGTAGGGGACCATGACAGAGAATAGCTGGGGTGGGGAATGGTGTGAGGGAGGCACATACCACAGCAAACACTGAGGTCTGGCTGCCTGAGAGTTATTTATACTCCCCATTTCCCTTGCCTTCCTCTACTCCAGAGGTTGGGAAGTTAATCATGATTTTCCAGACTCCCTTGCATGTGACACAGTTCTAACTAATTAGGTATAGTTGGGAGTCTCTGGGGATAGTGGTCCTTCCTGAATGAAAAAGCAAAGCCTCACTGAAGAAAGCCTTTCTTCTCCCTTAACTCTCCCATGCCATTCTGCCTGAGGTATGAATGTGATTCTGGGGGTAAAACAGACATCTTGAGATGATGATGATGATGGAAGCAATATGCCAAGGGGGCAGGGGTGGGGCAGAGGCTCCTGGGTCCTGGGTGACACGGTTGAGCTGGGATGCCAGCCCTGGGCCATTTACTCTGAATTTTTTAAAAGCAGGTTATTAATATCTACTAGCTTGCACTGCTATTAATAAGATTTCTTCTTATTTGCAGCCCAAATCACTCCAGATACGTTCTAGAAGAGGTGACATTTGCGTTGAGAGGAGAGGAATGAGAGGAAGCCAGCCCTGCAGAAAGCAGCAACCAGTCAAGGAAGTGGGAGGGAACACATGACCAGCAGAGGAGGAAAGGACATGTTTCAGAGGGAAGGGCACACTTCGGGGGGACAGGCAGGCTTCATGGGGATGGTGTGTTTGAGGAGCTCAGGGAAGCCTGCTGAGCCTGGAGCTGGTTAACAGGAGTGTGACTGCTCTGCAACCGGCTAGAGTCTGAATGTCTGCCCATCTCTCTCAGGTTGCAGGTTAAGAACAGCGGAGTTATGACCTGTAAACAAAGATGAACGCAATAGCACCCAGGGCAGTTGCTGTTTTCAGAGACTCCTTTCTATAAAAAAAAGAATTAACCTCGCATCCATCTACTTGAATATTTGTGTTTGATCTTTTAAAAGTAAAGTAAATCAAGTCTACCTCTCATCCAGAGGGACAGCTTTCTTCACCTCTTCCTTCACTGCCCTGGAGGGGAAACTGAGCATTTCACCAGTCCCCTTGACATAAAGTAAATTGCAATGATAGGGTTTAGCTGGAGGCCACCCAACCGTGACTTAGGCATTCCCTGTGCTATAAAGGTTTCTATTTTGTTTTGTATTTACCTGAATGGAAAGAGGTTACTTCATTGTTGAAAGAGTGACTTGAATAACACAACAAAAATATAGTTCCTTTAATCCTGTCTTCACTGGGCACTAAAGAAAGGGTTGGCTGATTTTCTAATGTGCTTCCTACTGGCTTATTTCCTGGAGCTCATAGTCTTGGCAAACAAAGGTTACTCTGTAAGGTAGTATTTACTACGAAGGTTACCTATAAGGTAGTATTTACTGAACACCTGGGAAGGCAGAGTGCTGGTTCAGGCAAGAAGCCCATAGCTTGGAAGAAAATGTTCATTTTCATCTGAAAAGTCTTAATTTGATGGGTATTCTGCAAGTTTCCACTTGGCTGTTTCAGAGTAGACCTGGATATTTATTATTTGTTTCTGGGCCTCCCTGTCCTCTGCTCCTTAGCTTTCTGCAGCTAAACTATAGCTTCTAATCCTTTTAATCTTTTATCCCTGTCCTTTCCTCAGGCTCCTGAATTCATTCACTCTTGTTGCTATTCTCTGCACTCCTTCCAAATTGCCTGAGCTTCCCTAGTAATGAGGTGGTGGGAGCACAATGTGTGGTGCCAGGTGCTGCTCAGCTAGAAATGTCCACAGAGGAACTGTTATCCCGCGCCCTTCTGCACAGGCAGCCTCAACCTGGACTTCCCTTTCATCCTGCCAGGCTGCCTGGCTGGCCTGATTTAATTTGCAGACCACTGTGCCCCCTGGGCCTACTTTGGCATCACTGTGCTCTGGCGTCTGCTTCCCAGAGAACAGCTCTGTGTTTGGATTCTCTTCCCCTAGGTGTATTCACTGCCTTGCCTTTTTCAAATGCTCACAACGTTATTATTCCCAGCCTGTAGACCTCCAGTCTCAAAGGTCGTTTGCATTTTATTTCTGTTGCCTGAGCTGCTCCCAATACTTTCCAAATTGAAGTCATTAGTGAATGCCCAAAATGAGCAGCTTCCTTCTTTTTTCCACGCAGGTCATGAATAAGAATGCTTAAATAAGAGTCAGACCCCACAGCTGCAAAAACAGCATGTTAGGTAGCACATCTTCTTAATCCGCCTTCATTAGTAATCCATCCACCAGCAGCCCCATTCATGACCTTCTGACTTCACAGGAGTTTTTCAGCCAATTTAAAACCCACGTTCTCAACCTTCCAAATATTTATTGAGGATTACGCTAGGTACTGTGAGAGATTCCAAATCATGGAAGACATAATCATTGCCCTTCAAATGGCTTCTTCTATGGCTATAAAGTATATACGATCTTCGACATTTAATAAGCACCTTAAATGTGCCCAGGATTGTTGGTGCTGAGATTTCACATAGGAAAAGTATAGAGTCCCAGGAGCAGATAATGGCATACGATTACCGTACGATGTAAAAGCAGTTATGAAATATACACCTGGGATGTCAATCTTTCAGTCTCAATGACTTCATCTAGAAAATGGCACCAACCTTCTAAGTTGTTGCTAGGTTCATATGAGTTACAGACAATGCTTAGTGCAGCGAATGACACAGAGTCTTAAGGATGTTATTATTAACAATCATAATTATAGGTATAAGGATAAAATGGTTATTACTGCTATTATTATTATCTCCCACATTCAATCTGATTGGTCAAGGCTCTCTGGAACACTGCGATAGACTAACTCAGACACCTTTACTAGGCCCCTTAGAAAGGGATACTGTGATAGATGCTAACACTGTGATGGGTGGGAGGAGGGGACAACTATGCAAGTGTTAATTGACCCTGAGACACACAAGTAACTACACTGCAACATACAATGCAGTCAGTCCTCTGACTTAGAAGAAGAGCTGAACAAATAAAGAGATGTCCTGTGGTCATGAACTGAAAGACTTGATATCGTTAAAATATTAGTTCTCTGAAACTTGAAGTACAGAGGAGGGAACTGACGTCCTAATGTAGGATCTTGTGTTACTCTGAGTTTCAATCCTATACTACTTTGATCCAGAACCCCAAGATGTGTCTCTTGGTCGGAGAGTCTAAGAGGCCTGGTGAAGCTGGTGTAGACAAGACCTCCTGCTACGAAAATGAGGTCATTTCTACCTTAGGCGGTTGCGGAAACTCTGGGTCAGCGGTTTGCAAGTGCTGCTCCATGGCAGAGCTCTCCCTGACCTGCCGCAAGACGAGAATAAGGACAATGGAGAGATTTTCTGCAACTAAATGTCCTTACTTTAAAGGACTGATATTTTGTTCTTTCTGTTTTGTAGGTGTTAAAATGTCATCCCTCTTATTGACAGATGCTCTGAAGATTTCCCCTCTTGTATCAACCTCAAAATATTCTAAGTTTCATAATGCTTATTTCTGTGAAACCTTATCTTCTCCCATGACTTTAATTCCATTCAAATGCTGATATCTCCTAAATGTATATCTAATAGCAAAATACTCCTCTAAACTTCTCAATCATATATCTGCCTGCCTTGGATATCTCACACGTGTTTTAAATTTAACAAGCACAAAAAGGGACCCTTGATTATTTCTTTCTGCCTCACCTTTTCCTCCTTGGTCTGTCTGTCTCCGTAAATGGTATACTAAATGCCAAGCTGTTCAAGCCAGGAACGTAGGGGCCATCCTTGATACCTCTCTCTTCCTCCCTCCAGCCCCTCACCTGTCAATGAATCTCAGCAATTCTGGTTCACAATATTATTCCAATCCAACTACTGACCATTGCCGTGGCCATCACACTGATCAGAGCTACATCCCTGAAATTTTGTCCTTACTGATCTCACTTCTGCCACTCCTGCTTCCCTCCAATCCATCCTGCAAAAGCATCCAGAGGAATCTTTTAAAAAGATATATCATGCTTAGAACCCTTTAATTACTTTCTATTACCTTAGCATAAAGTTCAAAATCCTTACCATGGCCTACAAGGTCCTGTATAGTCTAAGACCTCTGAAGTCCAAGTGTAAATTTTTTAAAAAGATTTTATTTATCTATTTTTAGACAGTCGGGAAAGGAGGGAAAAAGAGAGAGGGAGAGAAACATCAATGTGTAGTTGCCTCTCGTTCACCCCCTACTGGGGACCTGGCCCACAACCCAGGTATGTGCCCTGACTGGGAATTGAACTGATGATCCTTTGGTTGGCAGGTTGGCACTCAGTCCACTAAGCCATACCAGCCAGGGCCTAAGCATTAATTTTTAAGAGGAAGAATTCTGTGACTCTCTCTGTTCATATCAAATTAATGTGTTATACGCTCTCTGAGAACCATTCTCATTTCCTTCCTAGCATTTATCTCAATGTGAACTTTCTATATATTAGTGTAATTGATTAATAACTGTCTACCCACCAGCCCATAAGATACTTGAGGGCATAGATTGTATCTGGCTTTGTTTTTCATTGCAGGGCATAATTTAACATCTGCAGAATGTATGTGCTCAATAAATGTTCACGAATTAACAAGTGAATGAAAAAGAAAAAGTATTAAACATCTTTACTTGGTAAAATACAAAAATGACCACCCTTGTAGGGTTGCAACTAAGGAGACTATTTTTTCCTGGTCTCTGAAATCTAAACTGAAAACTACTGTTCTGTGGTTGAAATGATACATCAACTTGGGCCTCTGGTTATTTTAATAAAGGAAGTACATGGTTTTTGAAAGCTAAATTCAGCTAAAGTTAGATCGGTCCTCTGATCTTGGAGGTGAATCGATTTCTTTGGTCTGATTCTACTTCTGAAGCTCTGGAACTCTTAGTTAAGTACCAAAAAATAATAAGAGTAAAGAAACATAGTACCCATCGTAAGTTTAAGCTTTGCTTTTTATGAAAATTTATTTTCATATTTTACCTGATGTACTGATAAAGTCTAAAGATGGAAAAAATTTATTTATAGTAAAACCTTGTTCATACACTAATTGACTATATAGTGTCCTAATTCATAATATGTACACTATAAATTAGAAAAGCAAGATTCTAAGCCAGGCGATCAGATTTATCTTCTCAGTGGCAGCTTGTGTTTAGCGCTTGGATTATTCTATCACATAATTTATTGAGATGTAGATGCTCCAAACCCTGATCTTTCCCCAGTGAGTGGTTGTCAGACACTCCTGTCCAAAAACAAAGCAGTTGGTACTTAACTGTAAGCTTCCGCACTTGTCAAATTATCTCCAAAGACTATAAAATTGCTTGTCCTCTTTGTCAAAATTACACATGAATGGGATATTTGCTATCTGTGTTGTAATTAAAAACTCAATTAAAAGAAATCCTGAAATCATTATCAACTTTTTCAGACATGAGTTGTTCTACAGAAAACCTATTTAAAGCTTAAGCTTCTATCAGTCTTAAGGAGATAGCTGGATTCCAAAACGGACCCAAAGAAGGATGGGATCTGGACCATGTTGAAAGCATCCCAAAGGAGGGCAACAGCAAGATGCAGATAGTGGACGTTACCTGTTAGGTAGCAATTCCTTTCACTCTAGCTCTAGTGTGTGTAACTGTAATTCTTTAATTAGATTGTATCATTTCATTAACATTGAGGACCACTGTCCCTAATGAGTGTTCTCAAAATGAGCAAACACGAGGTAGCTTATCATTACGGCTCTCATTTATACTGTGCCTATCTATTAGATGAATATTATTGGAAAAAAATTAATTGCATGACAGTGGATGCCACTGAATGTAAGCACATTTGGTTCTTACAGAAATGATTACCCTAAGTGGCTGGTCGTATTGATTGACTACAAAGAACAGGCACTGGTGATGGGAGCCACACAAGTGTGTGCACAGAGCTGTGAATGAGACTCACCATTTTGTAGCCGTGGGCCAGAGGCTGGATGGGAAAGCAGCCCCGCCTCTGCCTGGAGCTAGTTAAACCAGGCAGTTTCTTAAATTAGAGCATGAGTTATTGATAGTAATCATTCAGTAGAAGCCTGTTTCTTGAGAACGTACTATGTACCAGCAATGAATCGAAATCCTTTAAATTCACGATCACACTTAATCCTCACCGCAACTCTATGAGATGTGTTTCGCAGTTTCTAAGAGGTAATCAGGAAGAAAGTCAGTTTGAGTCGGAAACCAGTACCCCTGACCATAAACCTGTGCATGCTAGGTCCAGACTCAGTGGAGATCAGAGCCTCTGGGTATTTTCATTGTGAGCACAGCCGTTCTGTCTGCATGGGCACAGCCGGTGCATCTGGGTTCAGGCATCTACGTATGATACTGAGCCCAAGGAGCTCCTGTGAGTATTTTTTTTATTCTATTCATTTGGAGACTCTTTATACGTAATGGAAAACACTAATTTTTTTAAGGAGAAAAATAATAGCCGTTGCTTCTGTGATTGTAATATTAAGGAGCAAACAGCACTAAAGCCTAATTTTAAAAATGTGGCACTAATTTAAATTTTCCTAACTTCCTATTAAGACAGAAGAAGTGAATAGTACTCCCAATCTGTAGCTTAAAACTTCTAATGAGGGGAGGTAACGTGCATTAAAATGTCCTGGGAGGGGCAGCAATGCCTTTTTCACAGAGCTACCAGTGACATTCCTCTGTTAGGTATGACAACGGGGACACCTCAGACAACCTTCACGCTCCTGATTATTCTTCCAACCATTTGCTTTTTATACCATGTACTTCGCTTTCTGAGGAGGCGTGACTAGGGCAGAAGGTGCATGTTGGCGGAGTGTGGGAAGACAGGCTGGATAGAAGGGTCAGGTCTAACAAGGCCAGGCCACTGAAAAGCCAGGTATCCACTTAAAAGGCAAAGCTGCTGGGAAGGTTGGGCCAGTAGCTGGGAATCAGGTATTTATATCTTTGAATGAAATAGTTCATAATACATTTGAATTCAGACAATCAGTGGAGATTTTAAGGGGATTAGACAGTATGTATGTGGGGAATCCAGAACCACTGGATAAACGCTTATTTATAGAGGTGAGGGAGGAGCAGCATGAGAAGTGAGGGTCCTGAGGGGGTGCTTTAAAGGCGGGTGCGAGAGCAACCCTGGGAAGGATGGGGCCAGACTTCTGAAGACCGTTTCACCTGCTAACTCATAGCACTTGGTCCTTAGGGTAATGAGTAAACACTAACCACCTTTGTTCTGAAGCCGTGAAGCATGACCCGCTTCTCCCTCTACACCCCAGGCCCCTATCTGTCTCTGCCTTCCATTCATCCTTCCACACTCAGAGGTTTGAGAATTTAAGTCCTTTCTGCTTAAAGCCAACCTTTCCTATAAATTCCATCCCCTCTACCTCTCCCATTTGGGAACATGCTACGTTAATTTTTCCCATGCAGTTTTACTTTCTCTGCTGTTGGTTTCTTCTCTCCAGCCTCCAGTAGTACTTAGATTTCTCCTCTCTTAAAACCACCTCCTCCTGACCCTGCACTGCCTCCAGCTGCCCTCCTATCCTCTCTCTCCCATCCAAAATTCTCTGTAAAGAAAACGTCTGCGCTCTGTTTCTCTACATTCCCTCCTCAGCTAACTGCAGTTGGGTTTCTGCTGCCGCTCCTGCAGGGAGATTGCTCTGAAGAAGGCATTGGAAGTCACAGTTTTCTAAGATCAGGGGGTTCTTTCCGAGTTCCTATAGTGGGTTTCATCGCTTTGGCTTCACTTGGGATCCCAGGTCTGCCTGCACCTCTGTTCCCCTGGTCTCTGTGACACGACACTGAATTGTGCCCCTTTCTACCATTTCACTGTCCTCTGCAGGTGTCTTTTTTTGCTTTCTCTTTGGCCCACCCTCAGAAAGCTGGTGTCCCAGGCTTTTGTTCTGGCCTCTCTTCTAGAGGATTTGAACGACCACTTACATATATGCTCTGACTTACAGAGCTGAATTTCTTACCCAGGTCTGCTGTTTAAAAGTCAGGGCTTCCTGGATATCCTCACTCGAATGTCTTATAGAAACCTTAAGATGAACATGGACAAAAAAATGAACATATATTTTATCCCCAATATCTGATTTTTATTCAGTGTTCTGTATATAAATTGGGTTGCAAATAACCTAACCTGTCAAACTATTAGCTGGAGGCTCTTCTCACCAACTCTCATAAAATTAATCACCATGCATTGCTCTTCTTCACCATTTTTCAGGTTTGCCTCTTGATTCTACTCAAGTCTCACCCCCTCTACTATCTTCCATCTGTACAACAGCGAAAGCCTCCTCAATGACCCTCAGATCGACCCTCCATATATCTCCAGAGTGACCACGATACGCCTGGGCGTCACTGGGTTTCCATCACTGGTAGGATAAAACGTGAATCTTTAACATAATAGACAGGCCTTCTGTAATCTGACCTCTCCAGACTTGTTGTTTTGCTATTCTCTGCTTGCTATTTTAAGCTCTAGTCATTCAGATCCCTTTACTGACTTGGAATATACCACACCATTTTTCACCTCAAGGCTACATTCAAGCCATCTCCCCCCCCATTATCCCCGCCCCCCACGCACACACACCCCTACCCCCAGGACTCCCTTCCTCTCCTCTCCTCAACCTCCTCCCACTTCCCAGACTCCGAAAACAGTCAGGAATCCCTTGGTGTGTTCCCAAACACCTGGCCTGGCTCTCTCCTTGCACTTACCACACTACACTGACATTCTCTGTTAATATGTTTATCTCCCTAATGTATTTCTAAATCCTGAAGGGCAAAGATCAGTATTATTATTTTTCTAAATCCTCAGTGCCTAAAGCAATTCCTAGTACACACGAGGCACGCTTCTGATTTTTACTGAATGCAATAGTAGCAGAAATAAATATGTGTATAGGGCTTTAGAGTTTTCAAATTGCCTTCCCATATAATATCTCCTTTAATCTCCACGACAGTCCTCCCTAGCTATTCAAAATGCATATTTTATTTCAGGGTATAGCACATGGAAATAAATGGCAGTCTTAGCTGAAACTACCTGAGAAACACAACACAGAAAGACATTTATAGAACACAGCTCATCTTTCTCTTAATTGAAAACTATGGGTCTCCCAAATTAAGTTCATGAGTAAAAGACAAACAAACAATAACAACAACAACACAATCCAAGGAGTTTTTTATTTTTAAAATCCCCATTTACCACGGAGATCTTAGAGTTCACTCCAGTGTGTTTCTGAGCTTCAAAACCAACAGTTCACTTTCCTATGATGTTGTTGCTAATTCAACATTTAGCCTATCTATTTTTCCAACTTATTTAGTAGAAGTTTGAATCCTTTCTTGGCCCCCAAATTTCTAGTCCACATGGAATCTCCAGTTCTAATTTTGTATTTGTTCTTGATTTCTTTTTAACTTTCAGGTGGCAGATGAATTCACAAATTAGATTTTGTATGTAAAAGCAGTAAACTGAAACGCTGTTTAAGACTTCTTTTGCCCAGTAGAATAATAGAATAAAATAGTTATCAAATGCTATTTTTGCTTATGAAACAAATAGAGTTAAGCTATAAAACCTGGAGCCCATTACCAATACCGTTTTTGGTTTTTTTCTTTAAGACAAAGAGCTTTACCTCTTGACCTAGAGGAAAAGAAGACCTACAGCAACACACAAGTTCACGCTTTAAATATTGTTCAGAATTTTAATCATGGTTGGCTCATTATTTGAGTTTACTTCCCTACAGATAAGGGAAAGCAAATTAGATTATTTAGTTACTACTTCCCAACTAGAAAGAAAAATATTATCTGCTTAAGATATTAATACATTGATGTTGTTTCCATTTCTAAATGACTGCTCTATAGAAGGAACTTTTTTTTTTTTGATAGATAGCAAACAGAACTCAGGATTCTTTTCCCAACATCTTCTTTGGCTGCTACATGATCCTGAAGGATAATATTCTTTTGCTCCACTTTACAAAAGCCGTGAAAATGAGAACCTGCCTAATGACAACAGCTTGGGCCAAAAAGAAAGCAGACTGTTATCTGATGATTATTGTCCTATGAGAGAAAACTAACAATTTCAGCAGTGACACTAGAATTCATTGGGCTTTGTTTGCACATCAGTATGAAGAACAGATTTCCAAATGCCAGACAAGAGCTTGTCACCAGGACTAGTAAATATTTATACATTTATGAAAATAATAGTAAGCACTTAAATGGAACTTATTATGTGCCAGACACTCTTCTAAGAACTCACAGGTAATAATCATTTTGTCCTTCCAATCATTCTGAGAGCCCAAGATCGGAACCCATAGAACATGCTCCCCCCTCTACCCAATACTACCTCTCCCACGCTCTACTGCCTTCAGTGTGGTTACTCTGTGTTCCACGGAGATGATTTCCTATTGGAGACTTTCCTACTTCCTGTTGAAAATTGTTAGTGAAGTCACAGACCTTGAGCAAGTAAGAGTAGACAAGGATCCAAGAAATCATTCGGTTTCAACAAGACGTAGAGAAGCTATCTGACATGCCATGTGCCACACACATAGTTGGTGACAGATTAGAAACTAGAACATACTATCCTGATCTCTGTAATAGCCTGCTGTTCCAAATTTCTTTTGTGAAAGATGAGACACCCATTTGCTTCAAACATACTTCCTGGTCACTTACAACATGCCAGGCATCATTTTAGATACTGGGGACGTGGGAAGAAACAGAGAAAACACCTACCTTCATGAAGTCATGCTATCCAACCCACTAAATAAACAAAAATTTACTGAGCAGAGGTAGGAATGGGTGGAGTGGGGGAAGGAAGACTACCAAAAGAGGGTCCCTGATCCAAGGAGTTATATAAAAGATGAGGGAAGAACATGAAACTCATGGAAAAATACAAGATAGCATATAATGAAGAGCCCACTTGTCTGCTAAATGAATATGAAGGATTTCATGGCAGGACAGAGCCAGACAGTGGGGGAGTCTGGGTGTGCACATCATGGAGAAAGTGCAGAGGTAAAGGAGATGGTTGCCCCCCTCAGGGTATGTGTGCAGCTGCGTGATTTACAGACACAGACAGACTCAAAAGGTATAGGGCTGCGTTAATAAAGTGAGAAACATGACATTTAACACCTGTCATATGTGTGCATTAACATCCATGCACATGGAACAATAATGATTTGACAAAGACGTATGCTATCAGAAGATGAACATAAAACAGAATGCATGCCTATGCAGAGAGGGAAAAGGAAACAGGAATAAATATAATAAATACATTAATTTATTGATTAATTCAAAAATAAGATAGGGGCCCTCACAGACCAATGATGAAAATGAGTCATGACCTGATCATGTCAACTTTTTGCCACCAAGTCCAAAAATAACCCCCCAAAAACCCTCAAGGCGGGCTGGGGTAGACACAGCGGAGCTTTGTACAATGTGTAGATTTTTGGGGCTGAGAGAGGAATGGGAAGGGTGATCTGGGTGAGGAGCCAGTGTGAGAGGGAAGAGACCATAATGCCAGGACAAGAATGTGCTTGCGGAGGGGTTGGGGAAATATGGGCAGATGTGTGTCTTGGGTCTCTCAGGGGAACCCCCAGAAATCAGGCAGTGGCCTGAGAGCTGAGGTGGTAGAAAACATGGAATAAGGGGGCATTTCTATAGCAGAAGAGTGACCCAGAGACAGGAGATGAAGGGGAGCCTGCCAGCCTCTTTGGGAAGAAGAACCAGGTGGTGAAACATCTAGGAGTTCACATGTGTATGGATAAGGATGCGAATTAGTGGTGTCCGTGGGAAACAAAGGGAGATGAAGAAGAGAAATGGACAGAAATTCCATAGGAATATATTACTTTGGTTCTTTGTGTAGCACATTTTTGAAAGTTTGTTTCAGTGTAGCTGTGGTTCCTGAAAACAGTTAAGTGGGTCACTTGCTTAGCTTTCCTTAGGGGTAGATTAATTAGCCAGCTGTAACTCCCGGATCTCTATTTTTAAATAACGACTTGCGAGAATCTCCGAAGACAAGAACTCACCACTAGTATATAGCATATTCCAGCAGCTGCAAGTTATTATGCCCAGTGGAAATTAAATATCTTTTAGGGAAATCATGCAAGATCTTGTGACAAATATGAAATTAACCCCTGCCACCTCTGTGCCCAACTCATTTCTTCCCTCACCTGCTATCCTAATAAGCAGAGTCTCTGGGGTCCTGAAATGACAGCAGAATTGGCAATATTTTAAAAAGACATTATTCGTCTACAAGCATTAGTGGAACATAAGAGCCTTTGTCCCTGGTTGAATTAGAAGCTCTGGAAATCAAACATGGATAAGCACACACAATAGGCCCCCCCAAAACAACCATCAATCCATGATCAAACGGAGATATTGATAACTCCGGAGATGTAAGCAAACACACAGGACATTTTATTTATCATTTTAGTCATTGTTTCCTATGTTTAACACCCCCAAGGTGTCACTTCGCTGTCCTTCTGACCAAACGTATTCTCATTCCAGTTCTTTGCCTTCCTTTCTCCCTCTCTCCCTCCCTCCCTTCCTTCCCAAGCTTTGGGTTTCAGATAACGTGACATTTTACTTTCCCATTTCATTGCCTATTCTTCTACATTTGGTCTAGGTTCTTGCAGTTTGTAGGAGATACGAAACAGGACATTCTCAGTCAGAGTGAACTCAGAAGAGCGAGCAAGAACAGCAAGAGCTGGCTGTCAGTAGCTTCGACAAAGTTACACCGGGAAAGGTCCTGAAGCCTGCAGCAGCACTGTGTACACAGGTGCCATTTGTAAATGTCTGTTTAAAAATGGCAGCCAATGCACTGGCCATACGCACTCCATACGCACCAAGTGGAGGATTTGGTTTGTTTGGCTATTTTCAATGAAGAGCAGGAGTGAGAGACAGTTTTGGCAGGAAACCCATCCCTGGGTAGGTGAAAATGGAGTCCGCAAGTTTTCTGTTATTGTAAAGACTTCATAACAAATCCCTGATTTCCCACTTGAGCACCAACAATCTAGAATCCAGGAAAGAAAAAGAAATAATGCCTTCATAGGGATGGTATAATTTTGGGTCAGAGGCAAGGCAAAGGACATAAAAGAAGAAGAAACAGAGGCGATGGTTATCACAGCGCCCCTGTGTGGAGAGGCCCGTCACTCCAGCCCACTGCTGTGGAGCTGGGCTCTGCTGCTCCCTTGTCAGTCCCTGCGGTGGTTCCCAGGCCTTCCCATACTGACTCCCACAGGAAGGGCTGCGAACTCCAATGCTGCCAGGCAGTGCTGTTTTCCTCTTTCTTCTGTGTCCAGACAGGGCTGCATCCGGGGCTTTCACCTTGATCACTTGACCTCCCATGTCAAGAAGTTAACACGGTTTCTGCCTCCAGCTAATGGTTCCCAATATTGCTGGGAGTCTATCTTATCAATTATGTGAACTTCAGTCTTTGGCATAAAGGTCATTATTGTGTTATGCACCTGGAATCACATTGTAATGAGGCACATCACACTCTCTTACAGTCAATGAGGGGGAAAAAAGGCACAAAATGGAAATTACTCTTAAAATGACCTTGGTAAATTTCTACAGCTGGCTAAGCCGAGCCTGTTTCTATACATCAAGAAACTGACATGGTAGCTTTGTCATACAACCAGGCAGCCCAAGTCCATGTTAGCAAACATGCCATTACGGAACATATGGCCTAAACCTATTAATAGTGTGCACAGTTGATGAACTCCTGGTGGCGGGCCTGTGATGTTTACTGATTCACTGCCACCTTGCCCCAGGCTGCTTCCAAACATGTCAGAAAAATAAAATGCCATCCCTATTTGCCTTCAGAAGTTATTTCATATTTACACAGGCTAATAAAACAAAAGGTTGGCTTTCAAGGAAGGGGTGAGAACCATAATCAATTTTCTAAGAGGCTCAAGTGTTGGACATATTCTGCACACATTTTATCCACTGGAATAGCAACTTGAACAATATGGGGAGGCTTGCTCTGTGGCTTCCTACCCCTTGCTGGGCCAACAGTGGCTGAGAACAGACAGCTACTCATTGGAGCCAGGGCTACCTACAGATACCTCACTTCCTCTACCTAAATAGCTTGCCTTACATTGTTTCTTAGTGACTGAACACATATTTGACGAACCACTGAATGAACTAGTTATGTGGATAGCCATGACCTGATGGTGCCCTAAAACTTTGCTATCCCTTTCGTTAATAACCAGCTCCCTTTCCAAATTACTCAGCCTTGCTCTCTTAAGTGAACTATTGCATCTGGGGCCATTAAATAGACAACGAAGTTCTGGTGCTGAAAATCCCTGGGAATGTGACGGTCACAAACCCCTCAGAGCCTCAATTCCCTTACCTGTAAAATGGGTGAATTATAATGTTTGTCTTTTAAAGACTCTACGGTTCAAGAGATAGAAAACCAATTCAAACTAGTTTAAGAGGAACACAAAAATTGAGTTTATTAGCTCACATGGCTGGAAGGGATGTGGGGCTACCCGACCAAATAAAAGGATGGGAATCTGGGCCTCAGATGCGACGATTAAGATGAAAAGCCACCAGCACACTCTTCTTCCTCGATCTCGCAGCTCCGCTCGGCTCTGCTTGGTTTTGTTCTCTCCTGTTGCAGCCATACCTTTCTCACTCGGAATGAACTAAAGTAGGTCACTTTTAGCCTTAATTTCACATTCTTCTAGCATCATCATCCTGGAGGCAAAGCTGTTTGTTCTTCATGCTCAAATCAAGTCTTTCTTTAGTATGCCAGGAAAGGCCTCTCTTTGGCTGTGCTGGTTCCCACGCTGACCTTAGGATGAGATGTCCATGACGGCCAGGCCTGGGGTCATGCCCACCCTGTCCCTTGAGTGAAAGGTAGTGGCTAGAGTGAATTGCCAGAAGAAGGGGGGTCAAAACCTTGCTGAGCAAAAATAAGAGCTAATGCTTTACTAACTCATCTCAGCAAGCTGTTCTGCGGACCCAGGCACACACAACTGTTGTAAACTGCCAGATGTCATGTGTGAATCCTAGCAAAATAACTGCCAATTCTGTTTATTATTTCTCTGTCCAAGGGTGGGACCTGTTGAAACCTGTATTAGTGACATTTTTAGTGATAATAGTTAACATTTAAGGAGCAATTACTGCATGTCAGGGACTACTTTTCGAGCATCTTAGATGTATAAACTATGAAACAGGTACTATTATTATTCCCAGTTTCACATGATAAATAAATAAATACAGAGAGGTGAAGTAATTTGCCTAAAGTCACTTTACTGGCAGTGGAGTAAGGGTTTGGCCCCAGGCAGTCTGGGCCAGAGTTTACCCTCCTGAACACCAGGACTCACTATTTCCTGTGCTAGAAGTGTGAGGTGTCAGTTGAAGGCAACTAAGATTTTGTATTACACTGTGTGCCTTTTCCTTGATGCACTGATAGTGTCTGTCTTATTCACAGTTGCGTAAATATGCCATTCTTAAGGTCTACATGACTGATATGAGAAAATTAGAGATAATTGGGATTGGGCTAGACTTTTATTTGAGTGCCTGAACATCATTCAAATAATAGTGATTTGGAAAATGAATATGTACATTCATTTTTCTGAAATTCAGAAAAGGTGCATAATATTCAGGTGCCTAATAACTTAGCTGCTAGTTAATCATGCTTGACACTTATATAGCACTTCACCTTTTAAATTCATTTTAGAATATGTTAGTTCATTAATCCCTACAACATCCGTGTGAGACAGGGAAGGTTCCTGAACCTGTCTCTGGTCTCCCTACCACCTGGTATCTAAACAGTTGGTAGACTAGGGAAGGGAGTGAAGAATCAGATAAACCAACCAATGAAACACAGGCAGCTGAGACCTCTGGGCACTGAATGGAAAGGAACATCCTCTGACTCTGACTTTGTAGAGACTTTCCCTTGACACATAGACTTACAATGTACAGTATCCATATAAAAATAACTATTCACTTCTGATAGGTTAAAATGTAAGAAAGTAGTAATCAACTTGCATCTTCAACTTCAAATGCTTGTGCACCAGTCACTTGACCTTATTAGTGATCATTTCCGTTGATTAGATATGCTTCTAATTGTAAATTTTCATATTTATATTCCAAGTTTTGTGGCCCATTCCAATTTCTACTTTTCCCAAAAAGGACATGCCTAATGTTAACATCTTGTGTGATTTTGGCATATTCAGTAGAGATTACTTCGTGTTCTCTGGCCATTCAGCTATCAGTTGTTCCAAGGGTAGGAGGTGGTACTGGCTAAGCCCACCAGTCAACTGGACAAAGGTGCTCTTGGCCACTGTTTTTCACTCATATACTGGGACTGCCTCTGCTTCTTCTCAGGCATGGATGCCGACCACCACTGACAACTCAAAAAAGTAGAGAGAAAGGTACCTGAACAAGGTCACAGGGCTAAAAACACCATTTTAGGGTGCTTTGGAACCACAATCAACACTTGCAAAATTAGCAAAAAGGATCCCCATTAATACAATAGCATAAAAAAGACCCAATCCAGGTCTACATAGAGTACATAATTTTGGTTAGAAAAGAGTCATCTTGTTTCTAGCATCAGCTCACCCTGCATTCTCAATGTGCTGAGAATTAAAGGGAAGGAAGGAAAGGACAATAGTTAGAGCTCAAGTTGTGGAAACGGGAAGACCTACGTTCAAGTTGATTGAACTGATGACTAACGGTGTGACCTTAGGCAAGTTGTTCAATCTCTCTGAGTAGCAGCTTCCACAGGATAATACCAGATTCACCTGATAGAATTATTACAGGATTAAATAAGACAATCATTTACAGACTTAGTACAGAGCCAGGGATATAGTAAATGCTCAGAAACAAATATTACTGTCTCCAGGTTTCTTTGATAGTCTCACATTCAATTTTGAGTTACGCTACTGAGGCCTCTTTAAAATAACAAACTGAGGAATTCTAGATAATGACTGCCTATGAAAGAAGAATATGTTGCAGCCTATATTAACATATAATGGCCTTTTTCCATCCAGGCTAGAAACAGAAATGCTCTAAATACCCAAAAGGTCAATTAGCAGAGTAATATGCAATGTTAATGCTGGGCAAAGTCAGGGTATAAAGAATCGGTCATGAGCCTTGGTTTTTCTGCTTGTGCCCTCTTCCCTCTTGTTGAGATGCTATCCTTACCCCATTTTCTTTGGGGCAATTGAGCCCTCCAACATGTGTTGGAAGTTCCAACAACTAAATGACTACTTTACCTACTGATGAGTGCTACTTTGGCAGCTTAAGACTCACACGGTTACTAACAGTAGTTTTGTCCCTTTTCTACAACCACATTATTAACCTGGAAGGTTTTTCAGCTCCTTTCCCTCCCCTCAAACAGCTACAAAGACAATTCATGATAAAGAGACTTGACAGTCTCTTTCACTGGCATGGGACATGGCAAGGATGTTTGGGGTTGGGGAGAGGTGTTAGCAAGTTCATGGGTTAATCTGCATTGGTACAGGGAAAGTTGAGCAAACCTTTTTAGAATAATCCACTGGGAGAAAATATAGAAGGAAGCATTCAAACCACAGTGCTCAAGCAGAATGAACACTTATTTCCCAGATGCAATTACAACTGCCAGGGGAGAAAATTTTTCCAAAACTATTTAATCTCTGAAATGGGCAATAAGCTTGTCAGCCTCTTGGGTATTTCAACCTTGGTGCAATGGTTCATAGCAAATCTCTCCATGACCCAAACCCATCAGATTCATCAAGTATCTCTATTCTCTCACAATAAAAGTCTTTTAAGGCTTTGAGGATCAGGCAAGCTTTGTGCATGCAATATATGCTCCTCTCTGTCACCAGTGCAAAACCTGAGGATGTGCTGGAGAAAGGAGCCTTGAAAAGTGAGGATATTCATCTTGCAAGTGTTTGAGATGCTATTTCTAAGCTAATCTCCTCCACAAATCAAGAAGTCCAATTCAATTCAAGTCCAATTCCAGCTTGTCTCCCAAAACGTCTAGTAAATCCTCAAAAACATGAACTGTGTACTTGTTTTGTGTCTCAGTTTCAACCCATCCTCCTCGCAGGCCCATGAGTTCATTATGGTTATGGAAAGTAATATGATTAAGACTAGAATTAGCAGTCAGAAAAATTTTCTAGAACTAGCCACTTTTTTCCTTTCATGTCTATTAATGACTGCAACATCATAAACAATAAAGTTTAATTAGGAACTAAAGTGTCTACAGCAATTAAATATGAAGGAAGTATTCAAAAACACAGTGGGAAGGATCATATTTTTAAAGAATTTAAATTGCAAATGATGTTATTGACAGAACTTTTAAAAGAAATTTTGTGTTTGGGAAAAAAAAAAGAAGTCTAAAGTGAAGTGTTGACTCCATGGCATTTATAGACAAATAAATATTTAGGATGGATCAATTTGCAACCATGAGCAGATGCTTCAGGAAATATATAGAGCTAATGGGAGCTGTCCTTAATTTCTATCTCACTGAGTCAATGAGAGGGAAAAAAAAAAAACAGCTTAAAGGATTCCAGAGTAATGACATAACTCATTAGTGTTAAGGCCACTTCAAATTAAAGGATTCATCTTCAGTTACTGAGAGAAAAAAATTATTAATGAGCTTCATGCATGAATATTTGGAAAGGGCTATAGAGCACTCTGTGCAAAAAGTACTTGAGGTTGTAACCACAGCATCTTAGGTGTCTGAGACCAGAGTCTAAATAATTTTGCCTCACTTTGGTTCTATAGTCCACTGCTTGATAAACGGTGCTGGGAACAGAAGTTGTGTGCTCACTAATCCTTCGCAAAGAGCTGGGAGTTTTGTGAACCCTAAGGAGAGGGTAAATGCTGGATAGAAGGGAAAGTGCTATGTCATGAAAAGACATGCGAAGGAGGGAAGGTGAGCTTTCGTTCCTCCAAGTTTATGCCATTCCAAGTACAGTACTGACAACTTCAGAAAACAATATAAAGATGAACAAAGGTCAGGCATCTTTCTGCATGTCTGAAGTAATGTACAGCAACTGAATTTGTCATTGTTCTTGGCATTTGCTGTTCAGCTTGGAACTTGACAGTCTTCCTCTATATTTAATCCCATCACACATTAGGCCCACTCCAGAGAGGTGTCCATTGAAGCCTCTGGTAATGAAAGTCTGGGGTTTGAAGAAACTGTGCTGAAAAACTAATTTTGTTCCTTGCAAACAAGGCATATGCATAATAGTCTCAGGAAAAACCAAATACTAAGGCGTAAAGTCAAAGGAGAAGTCCAGAATATGAAGACAAGTTTGCCAAGTTTGTAGATAGTGGAGGTATCGCCTGTACTAGTTATGAGACAAGACGTTAGATTGAGATTCTTTTGACAGAGTTGGAACACTGCCAAAACAGCTGTCCACTTTATCCTTGGTTTCATGGGGTCACCCACACCCTGAACTTAATTCTGAGTTAGGGAAGAAAGGGACAGAGGCTGATCTTCTTGAAATGCCTTTCTAGTAGCCAGGATTTGTGGCAATTTTTTTCTCTAATACAATTATATTTCTGCCTCCTCTGTGCTGAAATTATAAAGAAACAGAAGCATGACATTCCTAGTTGAAGTTCTTCGAGGTGACAGTCTGATCTACTTTTATTTACTTTTTAAAATTATATTTTAATAATTTTGCTATTACAGTTGTCCCCATTTTTCTTCCTTTGTTCCCCTCTACCAAGTACTCCCCATTCCCTCAGGCAATCCCTACACCATTGTCCATGTCAACGGGTCATGCGTACAAATTCTTTGGCTACTCTGTTTCCTATACTGTACTTTACATCCCCATGGCTATTCTGTAACTACCCATTTGTACTTCTTCTTTTCTTAAAGATTTTATTTATTTTTAGACAGGGGAAGGGAGGGAGAAAGAGAAGAAAAGAAACATTAATCTGTGGTTGCCTCTTGCATGTCCCTCACCAGGGATGTGGCCTGCAACCCAGGCATGTGCCCTGACTGAGAATCGAACCGGTGACCCTTTGGTTCTCAGGCCATTGCTCAATCCATTCAGCTACCCCAGCCAGGGCCTATTTGTACTTCTTAATACCCTCACCTTTTCACCCATTCTGAAGGTTATAGATAAAGAGGGAATCTTAAAAGCAACAAGAGAAAAGCAATTAGTTACCTACAGAGGAGTTCCTGTATGACTGTCAGATGATTTCTCAGAAGAAACTCTGCAGGGTAGAAGGGATTGGCAAGAAATATTCAAAGTCACGAAAAGCAGGGACCTACAGCTAAGGTTGCTCTACCCAGCAAAGAAATAATTTAGAATGGAAGAGAAGATAAAGAGCTTCCTAGATAAGAAGAAACTGAAAGAGCTTATCATCACCAAACCATTATTATATGCAATGTTAAATGGACTTAATTAAGAAAAATAAGATCAAAACATGAATAATAAAATGGTAATAAATACATACCTATCAACAACTGAATCTAAAAAACAAACCAAGCAAACGAGAGAACAGAGACAGAATCATGGATAAAGAGAGTATTTTTTGTTTACTTTTAAATTTAAAATCATTAAAATGTCCATACTACACAAAGCAATCTATAGATTCAACGTAATTTCTATTAAAATACCAATGGTATTTGCACATGTTCAAAATTATTTATTTGAACCAAAAAAGACCCCAAATAGCCACAGCAATCTTGAGAAAGAACAAAGTTGGAGGGATCACAATACCTGATATCAAACTATACTACAAGGCCACTACAATGAAAAACAGTTTGGTACTGGCATAAGAACAGACACACAGATCAGTTTAACAAATAGAGAGCCCCCAAATAAACCCAAGTCTCTATAGTCAATTAATATTTGACAAAGGGGGCAGAAGCATAAGATGGAGTAAAAATAACCTCTTCAATAAATGATGTTGGGACAACTATACTGGTACATACAAAATAAAATGAAAGTAGACCATCAACTTACACCAAACACCAGAACAAACTCAAAATGGATAAAAGGCTAAAATATAAGTCATGATACCATAAACGTCCTAAAGGAAAGCATAGGCAGTAAAATTCATTTATCCCACACAGCAATATTTTTGACAATATATCTCCTAGGGCAAGGGAAATAAAGAAAAAATAAACAAATGGAACTATATCAAACTAAAAAGATTCTGCATGGCTAAAGAAACTATCATCAAAATGAAAAGGGAAGTGACTGTGTGGGAGGACAGATTGCCAATGATATATCAGACTTCAGTTTAATCTCCAAAATATATAAAGAACTCATATGACTCAACACCAGGAAGACAAACAATCCAATTAAAAAATGGGCAAAGGACCTGAACAGACACTTCTCCAACAGATACAGATGGCCCATAGATATATGAAAAGATACTCAACATCACTAGTCATTGGAGAGATGTAAATTAAAACCAAAATGAGATATCACCTCACACCTGTCAGAATGGCCATCATTAATAAATCAACAAACAACAAGTACTGGCAAGCTTATGGAGAAGAGGGAGCCCTGATACACTGTTGGTGGGAATGCAGATTGATGCAGCCACTGTGGAAACAGTATGGAATTTGCTCAAAAAATTAAAAATGGAACTGCCTTTTGACCCAGTGATTCCACTGCTGGGAATAAACCCTAGAATCCCAAAACACCAGTTCAAAAGAACTTATGCACCCCTTTGTTCATAGCAGCTCTATTTACAATAACCACATGCTGGAAATAGCCTACATGCCCATCAGTAGATGAGTGGATTAAGAAACCATGGTACATTTACACAATGGAATACTATACAGCAGAAAAAAGGAGAAGGAATTCCTACCCTTTGCAACAGCAAGGATGGAACTGGAGACTATTATGCTAAGTGAAATAAGCCAGGCAGTGAAAGACAAATACCATACAATCTCACTTATAAGAGGAATCTAATGAACAAACTAAACTAACGAGCAAAACAGAACCAGAGACATGGAAACAGGGAATAGACTGACAGCTGCCAGAGGAAAGGTGAGGAAGGGAGGTATGGGAATGGTGAAAAGAAGGGGAAGGGAGCAATCAAAGAGCATGTGTGAATGGTCCATGGACATGGACAACGGTGTGGGATTGACTGTGGGAGCAGAGGGGGTGCTGGACAGAGCAGGGCAAAGGGGGAAAAATTGGGGCAGCTGCAATAGGATAAACGAGAATAAAAAGTAATTAAATTCTAAGCCAGTGTTCACATGTGCCTTCACAGTGAGTTGCAGGCCTCTGGGAAAGACTCCCTGGCTCTTCTGTTTATCTAAAGTTCGGCCTCCTCATTATGATCAATTAATATTTCAGAGAGTTAGTTTTTTTCTGAGATTGGAAGAGATGTCACTTTCAGAAAGTCATTTACATTGCCATTCATTTTCTTTTCAGTGCTCTGTTTACAACTAAAAAATGCACTGATGATTTCATAATGAGAGTATATTATGTAGAAATGGAAAGATAATCTTGGAAAAGTATGACTTTTGTGTTAGGTAGTGTTTCTCTTCGTTTTTTTTATG
>VMDR010005149.1:0-53798 GCA_007922815.1 Macrotus californicus | reverse complement strand
TAAAATGAAACTAGCATAGAGTCTTCTGTTTAAAACTTATTTGTCAGGTTTTGGGTCAGAATTGGCTATGCTAGATCCACAAAATGAATTGGGTCACGTACAGTCTTTTTCTATGGCCTGAAGAGAAATTATGTAGCCTGGGAATGATCTTTTCCTTTCAAGTATTTGGATGTGTGGCTATAAAATACTGTAATTTAGGCCAGTTATGGAAAATGATTATTTGATAACTTTTCATTTCTTCTGTGGTTATTGACCTCTTTAGGCTGATATTTTTAGAATCAGTTTTGGCAGATTACATGTCTCCTACCTCCATTTGTTTTCGTCCTACCTGTGATGCTCTGCTATTTAATTTATTAGGTTCATGTCCGATAGGATGTTTTTGTGAGTTGCATTTTAATTAATGCAAAATGACCCATAGTCCAATTTAATGAGTTTTTGCCTTGACGTCTTTCTGCTCTGGTAATTACATCGCTTCACCTGCTTCCTTGTGTCTTTTATCCTCTCCCCTCTCTCCCTTTCTTCCTTGTTTCTTTCTTTTTCCTTCTCTTACCTTCTCTTTTCTGATACGGCAGTAACTGGCTTATTGAAATCGGCGAAATGGTCGGGACACAGTTACGAAGAGCTTTACTTCTCTGTTTTCTGCCATCAAGCATGCCCCGCATATTTCTCTTTCCTCACCCGCAAGGACATCTCAGGCCAAACACCTACCCCCCCCACCCTCAGGTAAAGCTCGAATCTCTCACCCATTTGCAGTTCCACCCTCCCTCACCTGCCCCTACCCTCATTTCAGGACACTAAAGGACAGACAAGGTCTATTTTCTTCTCCTACTAATTCTCCCTTGTCCCTCTTCCTTTTGTGGCCCTTCTAGGGGGGAGGTGTGTTGGGGGTGTGTATGTAGGAGCAGTGATAAGACAAAAATGCAAAATCTTAAAAATGTTTTGTTTTCAGTATAACTGACCTTGTGTTGTAGTAATCTCTTAGCTAGCACCATCTTGCCTCAGACATGTTCTGTGTGGTAGGACACTGTATTAGTCAAGGCTCTCCAGATTAAACAGAACCAATAGGGTGTGTGTGTGTGTGTGTGTGTGTGGAGAGAGAGAGAGCGAGCGAGCATATGTGAGGAGTTGATTTTAAAGAATTGACTCACATGATTGTGGAGGCTAGCAAGTCCAAAATCTGCAGGGTAGACCAGCAGGCCAGGACCCAGGGAATTGCTGATGTGGCAGTGTGAGTCCCAAGGCAGTCTGCTGGCAGATTCCTTCTTCCTTAGGGAGGTCAATCTTTTCTCACAAGGCTGTCACCTGATTGAATGAGGCCCATGTACATTATGGAAGACAATCTGCTTTACTCAAAGTCTACTGATTTAAATGTTCATCTCACCTAAAAATATTGTTGCAGAAACATCCAGAACAGTGTTTGACTGAACATCTGGGTACTGTGACCTATCTACGTATTCAAGCTGCCATGTAAAACTAGCCATCAGAGACCCACTGCACAATTCTACTGTCATCTTGTGACTTCTGTCCATAAATCTTACCCTAGCGGTTTGCTTTTCTCGGTAGGGGTTTCTCACCCTAGCAAGCCATCCTCTTTGGAGGGGTATCTTCAAGAATACTTAAGCCTACCTACATTCTCTGTGCCTCTGGGCCCATGGAAACACTTCCATCCTTGTCCCACCACACTGTCACCTCTCTTCTTCTTTTCCATTTCATACTACTCTGGCCAGGCTCTAGCAGGCAGAATTCTTCAGAGGAGCACCAGACATGTGTCCCTTGTTTATGTAAGCCCCTAAACTTCCGGGGACATACATCAAACTTCAGAGAACTTTCTTACTGCCGGGGCCTCTCTGCGTAATGGTAACTTCAGGATGTGTTGACCAACAGTTCCTGCAGTTCAGGATGTTAAGTATCCAACAGGAGGCTGAGATGCAGGTCTCCCCTTCTTAAAGGCATCCCAATCTCTCTAAATTGTCTTTGTGAACCTGGGGGATGGTGCTCTCTCCCCTCCAGCACAGGGGAGAGAGAAGCTTCTGCACATTTTCCCAGTGAGGGTTGCTCTAAAATCTCCCCCAACTCAACCAAGCTTTCTTTGAATTGTTTCTTTTTTAGGGGGGTTGGTAAACAGGTTGAGTGTGGTGGTGATAGCCTCTTGTAAGCCCTGGAGGCCATATGAGAGATCCTCGGTGTTCTCTTTAAGATTTGGCCATACAGAGCTTCTAACATGCTCAGCTTTGGGTCTCTAAACAAATTGTGAGGCAACAGGAAAAGGTCCAATTCAATATCAAGATCATTGCTGTTTCTCGTATTTTTAATCTTTATTGTTTTTATTTCACTATAACTTTTATTAATACAGATTTGTATTTTAAAAGAGCCTAATTTGAGGAAAAAAACTCCTTTTCACAAAACAGCAGATGATCTCTACACTCTCAGCATCCACCTATATTTGGGTTTTCTTGCTTCTTATTTTTTTTCTATTTTTGTGTCCTTATGCTTTCTATTGTATTGGACTCCATGTACTAAGTATTTATTTGGTCTTCTGTCGTGCTTTCAAAATTAAGTATTTGCCATCTTTGGAGAAGGGATTGATCTAATTGACTTCTATTTCCCCCTTTGTGGAAGTGAAGGTCAGACTGACAGCTGTTGACCCCTTCCGGTGTTGGAGGAGGAATGTCATGTGCCCATATTTTGACATCACCATCTTGTCCTGCTCTCCACTTCCAAGGCTGGCTGATTTACGTTTTTATAAAGGGCCATACTTTTCTTAAATACCAATTATTGTTTTAACCATGGAAATTCTCTTTTAAGACTTCCTGGTAGCTTGGACTTTGAACTGAATTTTTCAAGCATTTTAAGAACAAACAGCTAATCAATTTTTGTGCTCACTGCCAGTCTAGTGTTTATAGTTTTTCCTTTCTTGCATTTTTAATTTTGATTCCTCCCTTGCTACCTTATATTGTGTTTTTGAGCAATTTCTTTTTGTGTAGCTAGGGAGGTCTTTCTGTTTTTTTTTCTTGTTTGTATTTTACATCAGAATGGGTTTTTCTGTATTTTGAACTCTTGAGTCAAAACAAGAATTCCCTCAAGATTCTACAAATGTCGTTTCACTGTACACCAGTGTTGAGTATTTCCAAGAAAATCTAAGGTCAGCTTAATATTTAATTGTATCTTTCTGTCTGAAAGCATCTAGTATTTTTTCTTTCCCATTGACATTTAAAACTTTCCCTAGGTTAGACCTAAGTGTAGATCTTTTTAAAATTAATTTCTTAGAAATAGTTTTTTTAAATTTTTGGATTGGGCATTCCGACTTGAGGAGATTTTACTAATTGAGGGGTTGGATTAACAGTATTCATTAGAATGTTTAAAAAGAGAAATGAAGAAAACTCATATCTCAAACTTTTAAAACAATGAACAGTGTTCATTAGATCAAAAATTGGACAATCCAGAGACAGAAAATGTACGAGCAACATTTACCCCAGGTTCATGTCAGCGGGTGGTCACGTAATTCCCTTGGCTCTGCTCTTCCCTAATCCTCCGTGAGCTTCATTCTCAGCCACCCTTCTCGCCCTTAAGTGACGTGGCTGCTTGCAGTTTCCAGGGCCGTCGGCTTCCTTATGCACATCTAGGGGGAGAGAGAGCATCTGTTCTCACATTGATTGAATAAAAGGCCTGTGTTTCGTTCTGATTGGATAATCATAAGTCACATGCCTGTTCTGAACCAATCACTATGATGGGAGGCTCGGGCGGCCTTGATTTAGAGAGTCAATTTTTTTTTTTTCCATTCTGTATCACCTCTCTCATTGTTTGTATTTCTTACGTCTTTCTTCTGTATTTGGGGAGACTTTCTTGGGTTTGTTCTCCATGTTGCTGAATAGGTTTTCTTCTTTATCAGTTTTGCTTTTCATGGCCTCCAACATGAATTTAAGTGCAATTTCATGAAAAGTTATGTTAGTTTTTAGGTACTTCCCTTTTATATCTGCTGTTATTTCAATCTGCTCTCTTCTCTTGGCTCCCTGTATTTTATTTTTTCCTCTCCGAAGCTCTCTCTTTGTATTTGATGGGGAGATACTGTAAAGGAATTTAAAACATATACTGTGCTGTATAACAAGGCGAATGTACTTAACACCACTGAACTATACACTTAAAATGATTGAAATGGTAAGTTGTATGTTATATATTTACGACAATAAAGATATATTCCTTTTCCTATAGAAAATAATTTTCGATGTGTATTCTCCCTCTGGGTATTCAGAGTAATATTTTCTTTCCCTCGTAGTAAAATATTTTGTTAGTTTATATGTTTTGTGTCCTTGCTTATTTTTCTATTGACTTATCTCCAGTATTGGCAGCATTTATCCTGGTTTGGTTTCATCAAAAATCAGGGTCCACGCAGTGTCCCCAGTATCGGTCTGGGTAAAAATGACTCCTCCTGTCTGATCCAGACCTGGAGTGCTTTCCATGCTCCAAATCCCCAGAACCAGTTTCAGATTTTGGAAGGAATTCCCTGGGATCTTCTGTTCTTCCAACTCCTACTTACTTAACGAAGAGGAAGGAACAGTATTTAACTCTCGTGTACGAAGAAGCTGTTTCGATGCTGGAGACCACGCCCTGGGCACGCACGGCTCCCGGGAACCCTACCTGTACTTTTGTCTGCGGAGCACGTCGGAAGATGTCTGCAGTCCAGGGTAAAACATGCTCCAGGCAGAACCTCCACTTGCTCCTGCTTTGGGAACGGAGATCTGCGTTCCTCCATACAAGTGAGAGAAAGGGGATGTGAGGGGTGGAGGAAGTGTGGAGGTCACGAGCCTGGACAGACCATCGTCCTTGGGTGCTGTGCGTGCCTGTGCGCATGGGTGGGGGTCGTGGACTGCTTGCGTTTCTGGTCACTGTCGCTACTACAAGCTGACATTGGGACAGACCGTAAGAGTGAGCGATTTTTTCCCCCTAACTTACCTGATGTTGTCCTAGGGTTCTAGTTCAGAGACCTAAATTTGTTTTAGTCAAGAACAATTAAAAAAAAAATCCCATTGATTCAGCAACCACAGCAAATGGCTCTGGCTTTGGTCCAGTTTTTTTTTAAAGGCTGGAAATACTTTCTTGTCAGACCCCCGGGTAGAATGAGGATAGTGTAATTACTCAGAAGAAGAGCAGGTTAGAATCTGGGGTGCAGACTAAAAGTAGAAACAGAGGAAAAGCCTGGAGTCCCAATAGGGAAGTGGGGTGGCATTCAAGCCGCCCGGCAGGACCCCCGAATCAGCACCGGTGGGGGACTCTGATCTGAGATGATCTGAGGTGTCAAGGTGACAGCCAGTGTTGTCGTGGGCACTGAATAAGATGTGCCTGTGGCAAGAACATGCAAATGTGCGACAGACCCCAGAGGTTGTTATTCCTGCGGTTGTCATTGTGGAAGAGCAATTTCCCAATCTGTTTTCCTTGTTTAGGAGAAAACGGGAGGCATGTCAGGAAACCTGCCAGTTGTGCTGATGAAGTTGGTCAGGATCCAGGCAGCACTTCCAGGCGCCGCAGAGCCCAGAAGAGGCAGGTGCAGGCGGTCTTGAGTGGAGCCTAAGGGGTGCGTGGTCCAGTGGGAACTGCAGTTTGGCAGGAGGTGAACTCAGGCAACATCCAAAACCTCTCCCCTACCGATACACCCAGATACTCGATAACATAATTTTGAATGCATAGTTTTGGTTACAAGAAAGAACCACCGGGGGTCAGAAATGAAGAACTAAAATCAGAGTATTAGGAACACTGATGTCCCTGTTACGGGTACGGGTTGAGGCTAGGGTTTCTGCTTCGGTGACCACAAGCCTGAGGGAAGCAGCGTGGTGTGAAGGAGACTCTCGCATGAAGTAAAAGCCCTCAAAGAACTGCACGCTTCAGGCAAACGGCATCTAGAAAACAAACTGCTCCCCATGGTGGGGAGAGGAAGTTATCTCTCTTGGTCTGAGCTCTGGATTGAAAAAAGAAAACTCTTTTCAAAAAGAACTTATAACTCTGGCCTGTATCCGACAAACTATTGTGTTCTCAAAATCCCTGAACTGAAAAATAATTAAAGTTTATCACTGTGTGTTGATATCCCTGGGATTACCTGGTAGTAGCAAATAGAAAACTACTTTGAAAATGCACCCTCATAACCAGGCCCACAGGTTTCTTGTAGAAAAGTCAAATCACTGCATCTCACAGTCAAAATAATAAATTATGTGATAGTGAGAGAGAGAGAGAGAGGGAGAGAGAGAGAGAGCAAACACAGTACACAGGGAAGGTAGAGTCCCTAAACTCAATGCAGTAATCTGAATGAGAATACAGAATAAATATTTATAATGAGTAAAGAGATAAAAGGGAAAATCTACATAAATAAGTAGCATTACACAGAAAAAATAATAAAAATATTTGGAAAAGAACTGGATAGAAATTCTAGAAACGAAATTCTAGGCAATGAAGGCAAACTCTGAATGGGTTACACATTGGATCAGACACTGCTGAAATGATAACTGATCACCTGAAAGGCAGAGCCGAAGAGATTTCCCAGAATGCCACACCCAGAAGCACAGAGATGGAAATACATGGAAGAGAGGTTAAGAAGCACATTGTATATAATAAGCACATACAGAATACACTTGTATATAATGAGAAGCTATAGAATCAATCTAAGAGGGTTCCCAGAAGGAAAGAATAAATAGAAAGAGGAAGAGGAAAATTGGAAGAGGTACTGGCTGAACAGTTTTTAGAACTGATGAAAGATATAAACATCCATATTTAATAAGTGTTTCTGATTTTAATAAGGACGAATCAGAAGAAAAGTTATACGGCAATGCTGTGGTGGACTGTCAAAGTAAAGAGAAAATCACAGGAGCAGCCAGAGAGAGGTAAGAGTTGCCACCCTCAAAGAAACAAACTTTATTGCACAGAAGTTTTCTCAGAAGTACTGATAGACACCAGCAGACAACAGAATATCCATTTGAATACTGCCAAGGGAGAACACACAGAATACAGTATCACAGTGACCAACATCCCAGGTTGTCCAGGACCATCCTGGTGTTAGCAGCAAAAACCCCCTGTCCTGGGAAATCGCCCCGCTCAAGGCAAGCTGGGACAGCGAGCACCCTCCACTGCTCCGTGCACCTGAACCGTCACTAGAGAGTGAGCGTGAAACAATGACATCTGACAGAGACGGAAAGGGTTAACCTCTCAGGGGCTGTTGCTGAAAGAGTTGGATGGAACCACTGAAGAGTAACCAACAAAGCATAGACTTTAGCAGAAAAGAAAACTGATTCCAGACAAAGGGAATAGGGTACCAGACCAATGGGACACCAGTGAGGTAGAGCACTGATTGATACAAATAGGCATTGACTATATGAAGTAATGATTAGGATGACACAATTTGGGAGAAGAAGAAGGAGGAAGAGGAAGGAGAGGGAGAGGAGGAGAAGAAAACCCTGACAACAATAACATGTCAGATGTTGGCTAGGGAGATGCAGGAGGTAAACTTCCCAACGTTCTTGAATGGATTAGGATGGAGATAGGACTATTGGATAACTCTATACTTTGTTAAGTGTGCATGTTAAAACTCTCTGGTGTCCCTTTCCCTTTTCTTCCTGATAATCCAGTTTTAAAGCCATTAGGATAAGATTGGCATCCATGCCAAGTGGACAGCTGCCCCTCACGGAAGCTCCGAGTGGGGTGACAGAGCCCAGCAGAGTAAGGGGAGCATCCACACTGTGGACATGGAGGGCGTCTGCATAGGGGGCTGCCTGGTGTGGGGTGTCGAGACCAGGCCAGGGAGGGAGGGAGTTCTCGTGGGGTGGGGTGGCAGTCTGCATGGTGTTGACATTGACTGTGGGTGAGTAGGGTGTCCATATGGGACTGGAGATTGAAAATTTGTTACATAGCGTGTTCAAATAAATACCTTAAAGATAGTTGGGAGCTAGGTACATCTTGGTCAGAGAGAGGGAGAGAAGTACAGAGTAGAAAGGTGCACAAATATGAAGAATCCTGTCACGGTGGAATTGGAATTGGAGGTATCTGTGAATCGAGGGGCTCCGTATAGACAGATACAGGACTAAACACAGATTTGAGTGAGGCGTGTACCCCACACACATGGATTTCTTAGCTCACTCCACTGGGTTGGCCGAGGGACCATACTGGCAGCTCATCTCAGATGATGCTGGAAAATTCATATTGTACAATATTTTCAACTTTTCTGTAAATTTTAGATTGTTTCAACAATTTTAAAAGTGTTCTTCAACATTTTTTTTTTCTGGCAACATTATGGACTAGACATCCCAAGAAAACCCTTCCAGAACCAGATAATTCAAATGCTGAATATAAAATGGAAGGAAACAATGTCTTAAAGCAGGCAGTGAGAAAGAGAACCATCCAGAGACCAGAAATGTCAAGTAGCCATGATTCCCGGGAGCAAGCGAGCTCTGGAACAGTGGCTTCTCCAGGGCACCTGGTGTCCTAGAGCCTCAGCTTTATTGGGTCACACACAGGGAAACAGCTTGGTGCCCGAGAAAGGAGGGAGGTCTGATTAGCAACCTGAACCTACTAAGGGTACTGGCTCAGTTGGTTGGAGCATCGTCTTGTGTACCAAAATGTGGTGGGTTCAATTCCCAGTCAGGGCATGTACCTAGGTTGCAGGGTCTATCCCTGGTTGGAGTGTGTAGGGGAGGCAACTGATCAGTGTTTCTCTCTCACATTGATGTTTCTCTCTCTCAAAGATCAATAAACCTATCCTTGGATGATTTTAAAAAATGACACTCCATGGGTTCGAGGCTGGAATCCTCAGCATCTGTGTGCTCCGAAAAGTTGCCAGGTGAAGGTTGAGTTCAGAGTGTTCCTGGTTCAGGGTTATGTAGTTAGCCAAGTTTTCTAAGATGCAGGTCTTGAAGCATGGGTTTAAAGTGCTGAGGCTTATTTGGGACTAAATCCAGGGCAGCTGGACTGGAGGAGAGGGCACTGAGGCAAGGGAACCTAGGGAACTGTGCTGGGAGGTCTTGCCGTGCCAGCCATTGCTTGCCGATGAAGCCTGCCGAGCCCTAGCTAGTGCTCAGCAATCAGGCCGCTTCTCTGCTTATCGGGAGGGAGGAAGGGACCAGACTGCCCCCCTGGCTCCTCCCATCTCCTGTGTGCCTCTGGGAAGGCAGCTGCTCCACACTTCCAGGTGGAGTCCTCTGGTCCCTCAGCTGGTGTTTGGGATGCCAGATCCGTGCTCCTCATTGGGGTGTTTCGCTTGAATCTAGCAGTGGTGGGAGAAGCCAGAGACCACATGTGTGTGGCTAATGGTCCGGGGCACGTGACAGTGATGAAGGGGCAGTGCAAGTACACATGGGACAGGTTCTGGTCAGCCGCTACACAAGGCAGCTGGTCCAGAAGACAGGCCAGGAAATCCAAGCAGATGTGAGAGATTAGGCTCAGTCCAGTTCCTCTTGGTGGTCACTTGGATCCAATCACCCTCTCCCCTTATTTTAGGCTTCATGCTATAATACTGAGGCTCCATTTTTATTTTTTCTGAAGACACGGTATGCTAATTTCTTCTCAGAGAAGAGAGGAGCATGTCATCTTCAGAGTGGTAGCCAGTTGTGATGTCTTGGAAGATATGAGGCAAAAGCTCAGTGATTTGTGCCTGTTGGTCCCGCCACCGTAGTTGGTCTTGATGTATTTCACAGCCTAAGTCTCCCCTCACTACCACAAAATCCAGATTCCACATCCCCATCCCCCCACCCTCCCCATCCCACCCCCCCCCCACCCCGCCCAGCTCTACTGCTTGGTCGGCAATTATGCTGGTTGGGCTGCTGGCCAGGTGTAGTGGCCCCGACCTTCACCTGAACTTTTTGCTGCTCTGCCCTCCCTGGGTTGTGGTTTGTAGCGGATGGCTTTGTGTCCTACTTCTGGACCCTTACCATTCACCTCTGCAGACGGAAGGCTGCTGTCTGGGAACACCTGCAAAGTCTGTGACTGGAGGACCACGCTCACCATGAGCAAAGGTGAAGTGTCAGAAAAGGGAACCCTGTGAAGCAGCTCTGAACCGTGCATGGACCTGGAGATGATGGAGAAAGCGGCAGGTCCTCTGGTTTGGCTTAGTGTGTTCTCCAGGGACTCCGAGGGGCCTGGCCGGATTTTACTCACTGCCCACGCGGTAAATCGGTTGAGAACACTGGCTTTCCCCTTCCTGTCTGGCTTCTCACTCCCCTACGGTGCATTCCGGATTTACTCCCACGTAAACTGCTTGCATGCCGGTCCTTGTGTGAGTTGCTGGGGAACCCACATAGAGACGTATCTGCTGTACTTGCTCATTGACAGTGAATGCCGGGCTTGGTAGGATGATGAGACACCAGTGAGTCTCCATGTTTCAGACATACCCAAACCTGCTCTCATCATGGAGGGGCTACCCCAGTTCCTCCCAAGCATCGGTGTCAATTTGCCACCAAACTCACACGTGCACCCAGCTTACTCCTGGGCCTGCTGGCCACTGCAGAGCCCGCTGGCCGCGTGGCAGGGGCAGCTTTCCATTCAGTGGAGATCTTGCTGATGTCCCCTCCCCCAAGGGAGCCAGTACCTCTAATCCTTTGAAGTCCAAATTTGGGGCCAATTCCACAAGTGGGTTATTGGGCAGTATTATGAGATGGGGCTGCTTTTGATCTCACCCCTTGGTCCCTGGAACGGGTTTTCTGGTGATCAGACACTACAATATGTTGGCTGTTGGTGCCCCTGGAAACCAGACTATATGAGTGGTTGATTCCAATACACGTGCTGCATTCTTGAGGTGAGCTCCCCTATCTCACAGGTGTTGAACCCGTTAGCAGCTTAGCCAGCCTTGCACAGTCTGTTCCAGCATTCCATCAAAATGGTTGCTTCTGGTTGAGGTGTGCATTGTAAGACCAAAACATCCTGTGGCTGTAAGCCTACTAACACAGCGCTGTTGCTATAAAATGAATTTCTTATTGTGCGGTGAAGCTCTGTGAGAGGCCATATCGATAGAGAAGATGTCTGTAAACCTCAGGTGGTGGTGCTGGCAAAGGCACTGTGGTCAAGTTGAGCAAATGCACATGCAAAGTCTGTTTGGATGCTAGTGAGCAAATTGCCGCCCCCTCCAGGATAGGAGAGATGTTATATAACTGACCCACCACTAGGTGGCTGCCTGAGCTTCTCCAGGAATGATGGTGTACAAGGTACCTGCCTTAGTCTCTATTCAGCAAGGACCATGGTTAGAAGAGGCTGATGCAGGCCAGGTGAATGCAGCCTCTTTTCCTTTGGCTTGCCCGTGAACAAGCTCCTCTGGGTCCTTCGTGTGATTTGGGTAGGAGTTGGCTCTTGTCCACTCTGCCCTGTGTAACTCAGGAGTCACAAATTAAGCCCTTCAAGTTCACTCATGGGATCCAGGTGAGAAGCAGGTAGTTTCATATCCACTCTGTCTTTGGTGTGTGTTCCCAGGACAGGGTGGGATTCACAGCGTGCATCTTTCCCAGGACTTCTCATCACCATTTCTCTTTCATCTCCAGCAACCTTTGTAAAATATTCAGTTTGGGTGGAGGGTGGAAGAGAAGTGAAACCACTTTTTAGGTTGCGCTGCGGCGTACTCCACCTCGTTCCGGCGCCTCACTTTGATAGCTGGTATCTATCGTTTTAGGGTCACAGGCAGAGCATCTCATTTTAATATTCTGTAAAACGTGCATGATCTCACATCCCACGGGGCAGCCTGGAGAAGTTTTCACACGTGCACAGGAAGTCACGGGCTTCATTGCAACACTGTTTGCAGTAGAAGGAGAATTGAGAAGAAAAAATTGGACCCTAAACAAAGGAGCCGGCCAGTAAACGCCAGCGCTTTGAATAATGGAGTACTATGGAGCAGTTAAAAATGAATAAATAAATCTCAAAAACATAATCTTGAATTCAAAAGGCAAGTTGGAACCGTACAGTATAATATTTGTTTAAGCATCAGAAACCCCACAGAGCACAACAGAGGATGGTTTTGAATGTACACCTCTGTGAAAACATTAAGTGCAAACAAAAATGCTACATACCAATCTCTAGAAAAGGAGAAAGAAATAGAATAAGTGAAAAATCATACCCTTTAAAGAAGACAGAAAGTGATGTTTAAACAAATATAATACAATATTTACGTTTAGTTATTTACATTAAAATTTAATAAATTAATATGATATAATTAATAGTGTACAATTAACATAACCTAATAAACAGATGCAATTTAAATTTAATAAAATATTGCATTTCATCTTGATGCTATTTTTAAAAGAATTTTATAGTACTTTTGAAATTATTCACAATGAAATTTAAAATGTTTAGAAAAAATAATGGACTTGGTTAAAAGCCAGAAACTCTTAGTTTCTAAATATTTTAGTATGAGGATGACTTTTTTGGCATAAAATTCACACTCCTTGTTAATTTTAGCACTATCTCTACTCATTTGAATAATAGTGGTACTGTGGTATGAGGTAATTTTTATTCCATTTCCGAACAATGAATGATGCTAACCGATTAGGAGCCATTTTGTCTCAGAGATTTAAATAACTTAGCTTTTTCTCCAAGTATCAGTGTTTTTCTATGTTGAGTCCATTTGGAGTTCCATTCAAAATGTAAACCTTCTATTCAGGGTTTATTCTAATTCATCCATAGAGATTCCCCCACCAGCTCCATTGGGACTTAAGTCCTGAGTAGTGTGGGTTGCAGGATCCCATTTGCCGCTTCCTCTCTCGGCTGCCCCACCAGGACACCTGGGCAGCTGTGGGTGCCCTCCTCTCTGCCAGAAGTGGCATCAGCTCGCACCTGTGGTCTTGTGGCTCCCACTGGGTGTGTGAGGCAGAATCCCACTCTGTTCATGTGCTTCTACTGGTTTTCACATCATTGAAGGCAAAAAGGGTTATATTAACCAAAACTATGAATCTGGTGCAAACATTTTTTTCACAGCCTCCGACTGTTTCCTCTTAATACATTTCAGATTGTTCTGCTTAAAAACATTTATTGAACATCTTTTACGTGCCAGAAACTTTGCCAAGTCCTGGCAGTAAAAAAGATGATTAAGACACAATTTTTGCTTTCAAGACGGGGACTAGTGACCTGTTTGGAAGTCCTCTCAGAACTTGGAGAACTGGAAAGATTTGGTTCCGGTACATCCTGTCTTCTCTGCTGAGCCCCAGACTTGCATTTCCAGCTGCCTAGGAAACCTTTCCCTTAGATATTTCATGGAAACCTCACCTTAAACATGTCAAAATGGTTTTCTCTGTTTTTCAGACTCCTCTGTTCCCAACTTCCCTGTTTCTCTCTGACCTGGCTTGAGACCTCAACTTTCAATCCCCCACCCTTATTCCTTCAATGACCTGTGGGTCTTCAATGGTTACAATTATTTTTCATTCCCGGGGTGGCTGCTTGGGGTACGCAGGCTCTTGCCATCTTAATTCTGGACTCGCCTAATTGCCTCTTAATTGGTCTCCCTGACTCTATTTGCTCTTTCTCTGGTGCATCCTGTTACTATGGGCAGACTGGTCTTCCTGAAGCACCCCCTTACTCATGTCACGTCACTGCACCCAAGCCTTCAGTGATGCCCTAGTCACTAGAAGGGGAAGAAGTCCAGCCTCCCCCAGCCTCCCCTGCCTTCCATTCTAGAGCTGCAGTCAACCTCACAGCTGTGCATTCACGTTCTTGACCCTCCCGTTCAGGTTAACTGAGTGCCACTGCTTATAGGTATGTAAAGCGAAAGAAAGACTTCATTGCAAATTTTGTTTGCTTGCAACTTTGCACTGCTCACGTTTAGGAGTCAAACTTTCTTTGCCTTGGTATCCCATTTCTCTTCACAAGTCAGCATAGTTATCTGGTAGCGGCGGTTCCATGCACTGTGCGATTATCGGGGGCGAGGTTTCCCGCTCGCCCGGTGTGACCAAGGGCTAACAGCCACAGGAACAACAGCCACAGCACAAACAAGTCTGTGTGATACCTGTCGGCCACTTTGGGGCTGCCGCTTAGGGAGTGGCCTGGCCTGGGAGGCTAACCTTGCTCTGTTGCGGGCCCGGAATGTTACCCACAACGGCCTTCATTGGTGCACAATCTGAAGAAAGAAAAGTCTGGGCTTCTAAAGGCATCCACTGAGGGGGTGGGTTTAGACTCTAGTTTGGATGCTGCCTTTTTCCGTCTCCTCGGGAGGTCGCTGAGGGAGGCACAAAGAGGGGCTCTCCCACCACTGTCACGGGCGAATGAATCATGTTCTAATAGCAGATTATCAACAGGCTACAAGTGTGCCGGAAGAGCTAAGAAAATGATTTGCTGTAGGCAAACAAAAGGTTTTGATCTTTGATATTTATATACATATTTTTCTTTATTTAGTGTCCTTCTTACTCAATTTATTGGGGTGACTTGGGTTCATAAAATGGTACAGGTTTCAGGTGTATAGTTCTATAACACATCATCCGTGTATTGTATTGTGTGTTCATCACCCCAAGTTGAGTGTGTTTATTTTTGGATAAACTAGAAGTCTGTTTTGTGTTCGTACCCAACTTGGTGCCTCAAATATTTTAAGCACTCACACAGTTTCCTATGTGTCAGATTATATAATTGCCTAAGAGGATGTATTGAAAAATGAAAGAACACTTCAGGGGAAAATGCCATACCCTGTGTGAAGAACTGTGAATTAACAAATGGCCAGTAACACTCATGCCCGGGAGGCACTAGACTTACCATCAACACATGATTTCTTTCTGGCTTGTAGATTGTGTTTGGATGACTTCCAGTAATAACCTTTGGGTAAAATTAGTGAGAGATGCCAATGGGAAGGTAGTTTAGGACTTTTATTTAGAAATAAAAAAAAAGAGAATTATTCTTCACTGAGCTAGGGAAGAGCTTTAACTTACTGGAAGTCTCAAGTGATCGACTCTGCTCCGTGCGATGTGGGAATTCATTTCAATTTACCCGTCTGTGAAATAAGGTTACAGGAGGAACGGATGGTGTTGTAAGACATGTTGATGTCTGTGTCCATTACTTTGCTGCCTCTGGATGTTAAGTGATTGTATAAAAAATATTGTTGTGTTGCTCCACAAACCAACGATGGCCAGGCTCCTCCCCTACATGGTTGGAGGTCTCACGGTGGTTGTGCCAACAGAGTATAAATGAGGTTTACCCCCCATTTATAAGGGGGGAGGCCTCATTGGTGGAGGGTTGAAATGTGACTGTTGTGGATGATGTAGCGAGAACTGGCACCATGCCAGAGTTCTTCATACAATTCAGTTCTTACCAACCCACTGGACTTGGTAACAGGGTATCGTGAACCACTTCGTCCTTTAGTGCTGGGGTTGTGGCAAAGGCATAAAGCTGAAGACAACAACAGCCAAGTAGCCCCTATTCTGAAGAGTCCTCTCCATTGCGGTCCTGTGGGTTTGTTTCCTAAGAGGAGGCGAAACTTGCCTCCTCACCATACTCCCCTGTCCCATCCCTGTCTACAGGAGGATTTGAGAGGGAGGGTGTCAGCAGGGCCCAGGTAAGAGCTTTCCCCTCTCCCTTCCCCCTGGAAGGTTCTCTCTTCCCCAAGAAGCCAAGCGATGGGCCTCCAAGGGCATTGGTCATAGAGGTTGGGGCATCTGAGACATGGGGCCCATATCCTTTCCCAGACGGGTAGGTAGTAAGCTCTAGAACCTGCGGGCTCACTCTGTACTCTACAGTAGGACAGAGCAGAGCAAGGGAATTTTAGGTGGGCCTGGCACATGCCTCCTTACACATATAGGACAGAGACCTGGCTAATGCTAGTCTGGAGATTTCTGAGCAGGGAGGCTTGTAGGAACAGCTGTCCCCGGAAGAATAAGAGGAAGCCAGAGTCTGAGGTGCTGAAGAAGAACAGGATGGAGCCACATTGACCCTAGTGACCCTCTGAGGTCCCAGAAGGGACCACCCAGCGATGAGAGGAGGGGCAAGATTATAGCACCGCCAAGGTGGCCACTGGGCCAAGCAAGGCACCACCCGATCCAAAGAAAGTGCTGGAGACATGTACTACAAATGGAACAAATGAGAGAGAGGGGTACCCTTTTTTCCTGGGGGTCCTCAGGACTTCGAGGGGCAAGATACAGTTGAGAACTGCCCCAAGAAAATCATGCACACTGTCTATGAAGAGACCACGAAGCCAGGGCATCTACCCTCATGGACGTGGCCGCTGCCCTCATTTATTCCTGCTCATGGGCCCTGTGGGGTCCGAGGAGCCAGACCTTGAGAAGAGAGGGAAGGAGACTGCAGAGTCAAACCATGTTCATTCTTCACTCCAAGAGCCCACGACTGTGGCTCTAACTATGAAGAAGGGGAGATGGAGGGTTTTCCATCAGCTAAAATGTTAGGGTGTTTGGTAGGAGCAATTCTAATGACCACAAGTGACCAGTAAGCTATAGGGTGTGCCTAGAGGTCATTGGTAGGAAGTAGGATAGGGTTATTTGACAAACCATGATTGAAAGGATTTGCAAAAATAATAATTTCATTTTAACAACCCCATGAAAAGTTGAAATCCCTCCATAAACTGTCCATACTTGAAATGTTACAATGCTCTTCATAATGTAGAGGATGCAATCCTGAGTTTGGGACTTGTGGGGACCAGGACAAAGGGACATCAGAAGCTTTCTGAGTCCACTTTTCAGTGATGTTAGCTGGGGTGAGATTGGGAGGCACAAAAGGAGATCGCAGCCTTTCCTTGGAACCCTATGCTCTGGGATGCAGGGGCGGGAGGTGAGGTGTGGGGAAGTGGCCAGTCTGGGGAAGAGGATCCTTATAAGAGAGAAGCTGCTTGAGTAGGAAGGCAGATTTGTAACCAAGCGCAGGTCCGGCTGCCCACTGCTTTGAAAGCCAATATTCGAGAGGGAGTTGCTGATGTGAAGGGGTTTATTTGGATGTCAGCCACCTGGAAGATGGGGGAGTCATGTCTCAAGGCCATCTCAAGATCGCAGTGCAGGTAGAGATGTTCATGAGGAGGGAGAGGGGAAGCAGAACAAAGAGACCAAAGGAGGCGGTTGCCAAGTTTCCTACGTGCAGATGACCACAGTCTATTCCCATAAGGCAGGTGATGGTCCGGTGTGCGTCATCCTGGCTTAGTCATCCTGGATTCATGGTCGAAGGTCCGCAAATCTCCTGGAACTGGGATGCCTAAAGGTGGAGTTTGTATCTTTTGAAGTTAGTTTTTAGTATTCTTATATAAATATGCTGTTCATCTCTACAAGCTACGTATTAGTCAGGGTCAGCACTTACAGAAACAATGTCAAAAGAATGGGGGGTGGGCTACAGTTCCCCACTGTTACAGGCTGAGTGGCAGTAGCACTACTGAACCTTCAAGGAGGAGGGAGGGGTGTCCTGTTTGGCAGTGGGTCCTTTGTTCCTGTCTTCTGGAGTCTTCCCTCGCTGTTGGTGAGGACTGAGGGCAGAGGTTTGGGGGCAGGGACATGGTTTCTCCCCCTATTAGCTAGAATCATATTATTGCTCAAGGCTGGGACTGAAAGGTATTGAGGAGGTCACCTGACACCCTCGTTTTATATCGTCTCTGTTCTGCAAGTACCCAATATGGGCAGGTGATGGTATGTTGCAGATTTTGCAGGAAGCAGTAAAGGCCATTTACAACTCTGAATATTTAATTTTGATTGGACAGATTCACTGTTTCAGAGAACAGTTTCCTGGACCTGCTCTTTCTCCTTCCTACATAGGTACTGCGGAGAGTCCTTGTACCCTGGGAAACCACCCCCCTCCGAAAGAATCCCAGTGTCTGATCAAAGGCTATGGTTAGTTGCCTATAGTTCTTGCTATTTGGCCCCTGCTGCCCTGCTTCAGCCACATTGCCTAGCAGTGCCTTGAGGTACCTGGAAAGTCCCCTGAGAGCCACACCCCACTCCCCCACCAGAGACCCTGTCCCTGCTGCTGGGACCTGTCACCATTCCTGCTGTCTCCCGGCAGGCATGGCCACTCCTGCCCATGCTCAGGACTTTGCAAAAGCCCGGACTATGAAAAACCAGCTCAAGGCTGTTGTGGCTGGCTGCTCTCTCCCAGAAATGCTTAGTCTTTCTTTTCTTAACTATCTGTTGGTCATGTCCACCATTAACTTACCAGATGTGCCTCCACATACCTGAACTTGATGGTGAACATGGTTTAGGCTCGAGCTGGGACTCCCTTCTTCAGACCATGGAGAAATGGCACTTGAGGAGAGGTGAACCTGCAGCCACATGACATGTGATGACTAGAACTGACATGTCCAGTGGCATAGTTACTACCTAGGCTTAGAGATGCTGGGGTTAGAGAGAAGCTGTGAGAAGGAGGAAGACAAGAGAGCCCAAGTTTGCTCTCTGGAGCCACGAGGAGGTGGTGTGTGGCCCGATGGCTGAGCGAGGCACAAGAAGGAACTTGGTCCATGTAAGGCCACATGCTGTCCTGCCTGATACTTAGGTGACGGCTGAGATTCAGTTCAGCGCGACGAGCTTGTGTTTATATTAATTCAAATCTGTAACTATTTTTATTTTAGGACCATTATTTTTCCCTCATATGTGAACATTCTCCTTGTGAAATAATGACAATTGTCTTTAATAGTGATTCTACCTGGAGATAAATGATCTCAGAGCCCTTCCATATGGCTGTGTATTTTATTAAAGCAATTTATTTATGACCCATGTGTGGATGCCTAGTGGTGTCAGGAGCTGCAGATGATGGTTTTGTTGTAGGTTTTGCACGAAGCAGTAAAGACTGCTTACAACTCGGAACATTTCCTTTTGATTGGACAGATTTACTGTTTCAGAGAACAGTTTCCTGGGCCTGTTGTGGGTGATTGTAACTGCTGTGCTTGCTGTAGGGGGAATTGAGAAACTGTTCTGGAATATCAGTGGTGAAATTCTTCTCTTCCGATGCACTTCTTGGGCATTTAGGTAGGCACGTTTCTTTCTGAGGACTAAAGGGTGTGTTATTATTCTGTGAGGTGTGGGTGCCAGGTGCTTAACACTTGGTTAAATTCTAATTCAAATTGAGAAGAAACGCTGTTCTCTAGAATCGTTCTGGATTCTGTTTCCTCCTCAACCCAGAGGAGACACAATCAGTGTCTCTTATATCAGCCCTTTCTACTGTGGTGGGAACAGGAACAAATATTTAGAGAATGCTTATTCGTGGTGCAGTGATCGAGGAGAGGAGTCAGTGGTCTCTAGCGTTTGACCCCCTCAGTAGGAGTGCACCCGGGAAGGGTGGGTGTTGAGCCCCCAGACCAAGCCATAATTGAGGTATACAAGGTGGCTCATTTTATTTTCAGTTTTAATGGTAAAGGGATGGGTAGGATATGCAAATTATAAAATAAAAAGGAGACATGTGAAACTCAATAAAATAATATTGGATGTGCACTGTAATTGAAAAATAAGATTAAAAAATAAAAACTAAAATTGAAAAAGAGAATGAACAGCTTGGACTTTGAAGTTGAGCGAAATAGACTTTGAAGCCTGCATCTTCCCAGTGCTGGCTGTTTCACCTTTTATATATTTCTCAGCTTCTCTGAGCCTGAGCTTCTTCATTCGTAAATTATTGTTTGCCTGGTCGGATTGTTCTGAGCGTTAAATAAAGTGATGTGTGAGGAGCACCCAGCCCAGTGACGTACATTAGGGGAATGATGAACATTTGCTGGCTGGACCACTAAGCATCCTTTCTTTGGCAACAGTGTCTGATTTCCCTTTTGAGAACCATCCTCCTCCTGCTGCTTCAGAGGAAGTGCTGCCAGCGGAGCTGACCAAATGGCCAGCTTCAGGGGCGTAATGTATCAACAGAACTCAAAATTGCCTGAGTAGCGGGCGTAGAAAAGAAGGAAATCTTACCCTTTGCGACATCATGGATGACCTAGAGGGTATGATGCTAAGGGGAATGACTCAGTCAGAGAAAGACAAAAATCATAGGATTTCACTTATATGCGGAATCTAAAGAGTAAAATAAATGAACAAACAAAATTGAAACAGACTCATAGATACAGAGATCAGACCGATGGTTGCCAGATGGGAAGGGGGGTTGGAAGGCGATGAAAAATGTAAAGGGATTAAGAAGTACAAATTGGGACTCACAAAATAGTCACGGGGATGTAGTACAGCACAGGGCATATAGTCAACAATATTGTGATCATTTTGCAAAGTATCTGGTCATCTAGCCACGCTGCTGCACACCCGAAACTAATACAAAATAATATTGAATGTAAACTGTCATTGAAAAATAGAAAAATTAAAAAACAAAACAAAAGTGGATGAGTAGCTTAGCTACACCCTGCTGCAGTGACTCCTTCAGGGAATGACATAAGTTAGACCAGGAGAAGCACAACCCGATGTGGGAGTCGCTAGAGAGAGACACCTTTTCCCCCTGAGCGTGAGCAGAAGGACCACAGCTGTTGGCAGCCATATTGCTCCCAGGGAGCCTCAGAATTAAGCCAATGATATGGTAAATGGCAAAACCAAGAGGAATAATTTAAGACATAATTTGAATTTCTGATCTCCAAATGGTTCAGCTAGGTGAACTAAAATACACTTCTTTTTACTTAAGTTCTTTACTTGCAATCAAATGAGCCCTGACCTGCAAGGTACATAATACATTTTAGTGATTCATTGTCCCCCTGCCCTGCACTTCCAGGAGGATCCTCCAGAGGAAAGACGGAAGCAATTGAGCATTCTTTCAGAATTTGTACAAGGAGGCAGAAAAAGCAAGGAAGGGCTTTCCAGATTCTGTAATTTTATAGACATCAACAACTTCCAAAATATATTTTTTATTAAAAAATAAAATTCATAAAGCACCAACAACTACCATGTATTCTCACAAAAGAAAAAGCTTTTTGAAGATATATTCTAAAATGACAAGTGCAGAATATATTAAAGGATAGCATTTTAAACGGAATAAATCCAGCTTTGAGAAAAGTGAACTGCACTGTCCTTATTTCATTTTATTACAGAGCAGCAAAAATGTCATTGGTTTTATAAATTCTAGGTCTGAAATAAGGCTTCCTGGAATCAAATTCTGGCTCTGCCACTCACTAGCTGTCCCTTCATTGCTCTGAGTTTCTATTTCTTCCTCTGTAACATAGGAATTATAATCGTATCTGTCACATGAGGTTTTGGTAAAGATTAAAGGAATCAATGTGTGTAAAGTTTGTAGAATAGTGCATGGCACATAGTAAATAGTAAATATTATTGTCATTAATATTGTTGTTATAATTACTAATCAACAATCAGTATAAGTGTCTGGGACAGATGTCAGATTCCAGTTTCAACCTTGACCCTAATTCTGTGACCTTGGGCAGGTCAGTCCAGCAATCTGGGTTCAGGTGTTGGCAGAATGCAGAAATTTGCTGAGATGATCTCCAGAGTGCCATGAACTCTGTGAATGCAGAACACCATGCACGTTCTCTGATTCTCCTCTTCCCTTGCGGTGGGGCAGGGGGGTGGTGGCAGTGAGGTGCCACCACTGGTTACTCAGCCCTCACATGGGACCGCCATCCATCCATCCAGCCCCAGTGTTCCTTCAGATGGCTGCTCTTCTTTCTGGGTGACAGGGACACATGGGAGAGAAAAAGCCTGTCGGATGAGTGAGTGGAGGGATTCAGGGTAGGAAGTTTCCAAAGATGAAGTTGGGAAAACTCCAATGGTGCTCGACCCTGTGGACAGCAGTTTTGTGCACTGGGGCGGGAAAGGGGATGGTGACAAGATGTTATGACTTCTAACCTCTCCACTGCCCTCTGCTGGCAAAGCCTAGTGGCTGAGAAATTCTCCACATTGGGTGTCCCACCTGTCTCTGAGGTTAATCCCATCCTTGAAGGAAGGCTGAGCATCCTCCTGGGTGAAAATAAAGATGAGGTGATGAACTGTGGGTGTTTGGACATTAACATTGCAAGGAAAGAAGAGTTCAGGTGGCTCAGGTAGAGGTTAAAGGCTCTATTCAGCTGAATGGTACAACTTCCTTTGCAAAAGCAGGGCTGGCGTTTTAATAGGGCCAGAACGGTCAGGTATGTGATGGGATCTGGTCTCTGGTGGCAGTTTGAATTCACTGAAACCAGTATAAAATGTGTGGTTGGAACGGTGGGAGACAACGTCAGGTCTTCATCTCTTTTGGCATCACTGGTCCAGTCTCATGTTAGCAGCTGTCCAAACTGTTCTTTAGAGAGCTAGCTGCCTTGTGCTTTATCTGCTCACTGCTTAATGCCACTTAAGGTTAGACAGATAGAGCAGAAAAAGGTGGGGGTGGGGAGGAAAAGAAGAGAGAAAACAAAAAAAAGAAAGGGGGGCGGTAAAGTCAAAGCAGGCAATTGGGTCTATTTTATTTCTCCACTGTTAAGAATTTTTCTTAATTTTATTTGTCAGGTGGCTTTAAAATGCCTCTTCCCCCTTTGGACTTGATGTTTTCATCTTTCTTTCCTAAATAGTCCAGTAAGTGTTTTTAAAATTCCATTAAGAGAGGAAGATGTGTTTATCTTATAATTCTTTAAACCTGTATGTATGTGTATAAATAGTATAGTATTTATTTATGTGTAGGTTGTATTTCACAGTAAAAAAATGTCAAAATAAAGAGAAGGCAGGAGGAATATTTAGTTTAAGAATGCAAAGGCAAAAAAAATTCCTATCTTACAATAACTCAATTCATCTTTCTTTTGGTCAGTGATATGTTTTTAAAGATAGGAAGCAATAGAGAATTTCAAGAGCCTCAGGTTCTGGGAATCATAACGTAGACGCATGCTCTAAGATGTCGTTTCCATCGAGATCATTCTTTTTTGCAGCTTAGGAAGCGTGGGAATCTCCATCCAACACCAGCGAGGAGTAAGGTGGAGCACGAAAAAGAGGAGAGGGTTCCAGCACTGAGATGAATGTGACATTTTGCTGGTGACAGGCTTTACGTTTATGGGTCAAATCCACATTTACAAACCTTCCCTGCTCCTTGCTTCAAACTGCTTCACTGCTCTCTTTTAAGATGTGCCTTCTTTGTGTCGTTTACATGAGGAACGAATAGGTGCTGTCTTGAAAACCCTGATCTATGGGTCTATGCCAAAGTGTGAAGGAGGAAACAGCAACTAAGACCTTCTTATGCTTCAGCCCAGGACTTAAATCTAAATAGGAGACATATGTTGCAGACTGAACGTTTGTGTCTTCCCACCTGCAATTCATATGTTGAAAACCTGACCCCTAAAGTGGTGAAATTAGGAGGCGGGGCCTTTGGGAGGTGATTAGGTCATGAGGATGGAGCCCTCGTAAATGGGATTAGTGCCCTTCCACAAGAGCCCCAGAGAACTCCCCTGCCCCTTCATTCATGTGAGGACACAGTAAGAAGGTCATCTCTGGACCAGGAAGGGGGCTCTTGCCAGACACCAGATCTGCCAGTGCCTTGACCTTGGACTCCTCAGCCTCCAGAACTGTGAGAAATAAAGGTTTGCTGTTTAAGCTGCCTTGTCTCTGGTATTTTTGGCAGAGCAGCCCCCAATGAACTGAGACAGAATAGAAAAGAGTCACATCTGGCGCAAGCTCATTCTCGGTGGCTCTGTCTTTGGTGTCCCTGAATCTCCCATGTTCTTTTTCTCAGCCCCATGTCAGCTTTTTTCGTATCTCTGCCCCGTCTGGGAGCCCACAGCCACCTTGCCTACCCCTGTTTTCTCCCTCCTTCCCTCTGTTTCTCTAGTTATAAATAAACATCAAGCTTCTCCAGAGCTCACTGTCCTAACAAGTCCCCTTTAATAACCAGATTCGAGTTTGGCAACGCAGAGAACCTTATCTGTTTATTAGTTTTGGTGTTCACATTTCAAGCCAATTAAATCTAACCAACATTTCTGAGAACTCCAGCTGTATGGGGACTGGGAATAGCAAGGTAAAAGGCGTGGCCTGTGTCCCCCCCAAAGCACACTGCCGGTTGTACTTTGGGGCCACTCATATTGCTCTTGCCAAGTCCCCAGAATAGAATGACTTCTGTATATACTTTAGTTTGTTAGATAGATTGAACCCACGTTTAGTAATATCATTGATGATGATCATTACTTAGACAAATTTATTGGGAAAAAGAAAAAGACGGAATATTTCAATTACTTTTTTGCTCATAGAAAAGGCAGTTGCATTACAGGTACCTGATTATAGAGAAAAGTCCTGAAGGAGTTGAGGGGTGACAAGGTGGGGGTCAGGGGGGTCAGTGAGCAGCTGTCAGGGTGGTGTGGTGCTTGGGAGCATGTGGCTGCTCAAACTCACAGACCCTGACCTGAAGGACCCCCACGTGCTAATGGGAAACAGAAGGAAAGGGGAACAATGATGCTGGGCCTTGCGCAGATTTAATTCTCAACAAGAGAGTAAAATAGATGTTGTTTCAAAGACTTGATGTGTGGCTAATTCAAATCAATAACTATTTCTCCTTGTTCTGGAGAATGGGCTTATCACAACACGAACCTCCTTCCAATAAACAGCGAGCCGCGCTGTACAAAATGCAAAAGCTTGAATCTTCATCGAACTTCCGTTGTCGAGGAATGAAAAACGATTCAGTTTGAAAAATCTGTTTAATCGTTATGTTTTGCCTTTTACGTCATGTGTTATTTATTCCACGTGATGAAGTTGCTTAGATGAACAGAAAGCAATTCAGTCGATGGAGGCAACTTCAAAATTCTGGAAAGTTGACAATGTCAAGGTGGCAGGTGAAACTTTTCGCTTTTGATTTAGATGTTGGCCTGTTGCTCATCTTACTGGCAGACATCTGAGTTTGAAACTGGCCAACCACTTACGGTGTGACCCTGACAAGGTTTCCAGCCTCTCCACGCGTTCCTTCTGTACCCTGGAGGTGGTGATGGTACTGATCTCATAGGGTCCTTGTGAGGACTGCATGAGTTCCTCAGACAAAACATTTAGAAGAGCCCCTGGCACAGGCTGTCCCTCCATGTGAGTGTCATTGTCATCATCATTATCATCATCATCATCGTCATCATCATCATCGTCGTCATCATCTATCCTGACAGGTTAATTCACTCGGCATCAAACATTTGTTTTTGATGCTGAGGACTGCATTTGCATTATTTACCTTTCGGGGAATTTCAGCTAAAAATATCTGTGATGAGACAGCTCTCGCTTGTGGGTACAGTCATTGTGCAAAGTATCACCTCATGCCGCTCGGCATTTAATGTGTTCCCTTTACTCACTGCTTCACGACCATTTAATTCACGGATGACTCAAATGACAAAAGAACATTAGCCTTTCTGTTTCTGTCTTTATTCAGGGTTGAAGCAAGTAGTGGTTGGCTTTTGAAAAAAGAAATTGGCAAATGGGTTTATTATAGACGCCTTTTGCTCTATTCTCTCTCTCTCTGGCTATACAGGGAGGAACAGCAGACCCCCTAGTGCCGCAGGTGGGACAGAAGGAAGCTCGCTCTGAGACTCACCTAGTGCCTCTCCATGGCCAGACTCCAGAACCAGGGATGTTTAAATTCATTCCAGAAGAAATGGCTTTGGGATTGGCTTCAGAAAAGGTAAAAGTATTTAGATTTATTGAATAAGGATTAAAGATGATTCATAGTCTTCATGTATATATATAAAGAATATATAGAGAATGCTGTGTGCATTTATCTACTGAAGATAATAAAGAGTATTTGTTGGCTTGTCATGGGTAACATTTTATGTAGCTGGTATGAGTTGAGCAAATTTTAGAAAGTGGCTTCCTTGGGCCCAGAGGGGTGCCTCTTGTGGATATAGTCTGTTTCTTATTCTCACTTGTTCATGTAGGACCTCTGTGTAGATAGCCCTTCCTATCTACTACCCTCTCTGCTAACACCAGTCCCCTGGTTTGCTTACTTATGAGCCACTGTGTGCTGTCTCTGATTGCTGTCCTCTGAAGCTGTGGGTGGAAACCACTGACAAATTTTCATTGTCTTATAACTGCCTTTAGCAAATAGCTGCCTCCTGCAATGGCTTCATTTGAACTGTTGATGACTTAAGGTGACTCTACTAGGGATGCACAGGAGGGCCCCACGCACCAAAGTGCAGGAATATTTTCTGGGGCCTCCATGAACCACAGCCAAGCTGGGTTATGTGCAAAAGGGAATCTTGCCTCCATTCTGTTAGTTTTTTCACAAGTCCCCAAACAGAACTTACTTTTCACCCAATGTCATACAGAAGTATTAGTGAGTTGCAGTTTCATTTGATTTGACCTGTAGGCCTGAATGCTTCCTAGGATGCAAAGAGCAAATGTGTAAGAAATGAGCTAGAAGGCAACTCTGAGCCATAGACACCATGCTGAAGTCAGGTGGCATCTCTCCTTTGAAGCTTGAGGCCTTGCTTTTGGACCATGTCTCTGGGTCTGACATTTTGATATGAGTTCTCAGGCTTTTGACCAGTTGTCCATCATATCCAGGCTTACTCGGGAAGGCATTGCCTATGCTCTGATTGGACTTAAGTTTTTAGGACTTTGATGAAACTCAGTAGAGCTTCTTTAGCTTCTTTCTCATCAGGACGTGAGTTGGGGAAAGACCAAAACTTTAAAATATCATGAAAGACTGGTAGTCAAGGAAATTTAAATGACAACATCAATGCATTACCTAATGTTAGTCTCTAGTATACATATTTATATGTAACACACACATACACATATAAAAGTAGAAAGAAAATGTACTAAATTATAATAGTAATTATTTCTAGGGTTGTAGGATCATAGCCTTTTGAGTTTTAATTTGTTAATTTTGTCATATTTTCTACTTTTGTTTACAATAGCATGCATATTTGTTTAATATTCACAAAAATATTAACTATCTTTTTAAAGAGAATAAGTATAAGTCATTTAAGGCGAGGTGGCCAGTGATAGAGATGGAACTGACAGATAATGATAACAACATAATACAGAGGGAATGTCCAAAATTACTGAATACCCCTTTGCAACAGCATGGATGGACCTGGAGAACATTATGCTAAGTGAAATAGTCAGAGAAAGACAAGTACCATATGATTTCACTTGTATGTCGAATCTAATGAACAAAATAAATTAACAGGCAAAACAGAGACAGACTCATAGATAGAGAACAGAAATTTGTCAGAGGGGAGGGGGTAGAGGGGTTAGGTGAAACAGGTGAAGGGATTAAGCAAAACAAACAAACAAACAAACAAAAACCCCCTCATAGACACAGGCAACAAACAGTATGGTGATTACCAGAGGGAAAGGGGGTGGGGGGCATAGATAGAAGAGGGTAAAGGAGACTTGACTTGAGCTGGTGAACACACAATACAATATACAGATGATGTATTATAGAATTGTACACTTGAAACGTATATAATTTTATTAACCAATGTCACCCCAACAAATTCAATAAAAAACTACGAAGAGATACTGAATACTTTTACATTAGTTCTTTGATCATTCTCAGTCACAGTAACAAAACTAAGCGTAGTAGGCCCAATACAAAGAGTTATGTTCCAATCCCATCGTATGAATTAGTATTGGGTTTGGTACTTGCAAGGCTTCAGGACATCCAGGTAGAGGTGAAAAGTGGTTAGTTGTCCAGCATTTACATTTCATGTCCATGCCCACATATCTGTGTGACTTCAGTCTTGGCTTTCTATTCAGGTGCTTAGACATTGTACAGGCAGAGCAAAACGAGAGAGTTTAAAGAAAATACTACGGCACATGAATAAAACTACATCGTTTTTTCTCTTATTAACCAGGCCTAAGCAGCTGTCGGGAGGGAGATCTCTAGGAAAGAAATAGGAGCAAACATTCTCATTCCCAGAGAATACCGTTTAAGAAATAAATCCTTAATTTAGGCTAAGCCAGTTCAACTAAAAGTCAGGTTGACCTTGATCGTGTTAAGGGTTTATTGCACTTAAATTAATACTATATTTGATAAAAAAAAGCACTAAGAGCTTGCATTTCTAGTCTCTTAGAATCAATGAAGAGATAACTTAAAAGCATCCAGAAATGAAAATGTTATGTTGTCTCAAAAGTAAACTCTTTTTTAGAGCAAGGCCCCTCAGGCAGGTTGATCTTCCTTAAGCATAGTTCCCATTCATGGCCTTGTTCTGAAACCTTCAGTGGCTTCTGTGGAATTCTTTTTCTTCTTCTTCTTTTTTTCTTCAGGAGACAGAATCTTTGTTTAAACAAAATCATGGTAGATTATGATAGATGGAGAGAATGCATGGAAAAACCGAATACTGAAGAAAAATGTTGATTGTGTTTCTTCATTTTAAGAATTGTATCAGAATTCATCTTAGCAGAAGAAATATCCTTCTGTTTGAGAAAACAATCAGTAGGTTATGTGAAGGCAAGGCCTCAGCACGGCCTGCAGGGATGGAGTAAGGACGAAAAGATCATTAGAAGCAAAAAGGTAATTGCCTTGGTTTGAGGTGTTCATTGTCAAGATTTTAATTCACTGACTTTTCAGCTCCTTTTGGTGGCAGATGTGAAGGGGGACCCACTAATGTCTGGGAATGAGTTTCTGAGGCCGAACACCCTGACCCCCTTCTAGGAGCAGAAATATTGCTTTGAGTTTTGTTTTCCTTTTCCACATTATCATTTCCTTAGGATATTTTTTGGATTCAGTAAAGCTGATTGTCATAATAGTGTAATACCTGTTTTGTTTGCAAGCTGCCTTGGGGAGTGCAGGCAGCTGACTGTTCCCTCCCCGCTCCCCCTCCCCACCACACAGGTGGGTGGACGGTTACTCATGGCTAGAACAACTCATGGAGAAGTGGGAGATATATCCAGGGGTGATCAGGAAGAAAGGGGAACAGCCATTTGGATTTTGAGGAGAAAAGATTCAACTAAGACATCTTAACACATCCAGAGACTACCCAGAAATATTTGAAAGTGACTAGATTCCCTGTTCATAAGATGGAACTTTGGTCTCTTTTATTTGGATGTTAAGAAAAGACGCCACTTAAAAGACTAGACCATTTGGAAGCACTCGGATGCTACACAAAATGTATACAAGTGCAGATTGGCTGGTCACTGGAGGGCTGTGATTTCACTAGAGTGTTCTCCAGGCCCACAGCAGACCAGCACTGTTCCTGACCTACTGCAGATGGTCAATGAAGGCTAGCTGAATGAATGATTAAGCCAACAAATGACCAGTAACCAACAATATGACGCCCTCTGTTTAAAGCTGACAACTGAAAAAGGGGTTTTCAGAGTCAAAGTAACTGACTGAAAAATGAAATATTTAGACAATGGTGCCATTAGACACATTGTTTGAGTAAAGAGAAGTCTTTTTATTCCAGATAATGCCAGAGAAATTCTTCTATTTCAAGATTATGAAAACATATCAAACTGGTAGTAGTATATAGAAAAATGATCAATTTGTAATCTGAATTTTTATACCAAATAAATAGGATTTTTAAAGTTTATCACCTCATTTTTTACAATTAGCTGAGAAAATTTGCTTCAGTAGTTATGACTAAATAAATAAAGCTTATTCATCTCACAGGAGCATAGTTCTTTTAGACACATAATTGAACCATTATAGTTTAAAAAATTATGTCTGTATGTATCTATTTATTATAAGGACAAAAGAGAGGGACTGGATGGAGAAGTATAATGTACATGTAAAAAGTTTGGAGACAGAGTTGTATGGGTGAGCTAGGACTGCTTTTTCCCCCATTTTTGGATAAGCAAAGAAAGACCTCATCAGAATGAAAATTCATGAAATTTTGTTTTTTGCAAGGAAAATAAGAAATAGTGGGTCGTGCAGGATGTAGGCCAGGCAGTGCCAGCATGGAGCTCTGGATGTAACACTGCTGGGGAGGAAGTCCATAGTGACAAGGTCAGGTAGGCCTGTTGGACCTTGGGCAGTGTTCGGGTGGGTTTTGGGCTTTGTCTCCATGGTATAAAGCTGGGGACGAGAAGAAAGAACTGCATCTTCTATCACACATTTATCAGGACTCTAAGTGTCCTCCCCTCCAGATCTCAGTTTTAAAACTTTATTTAGTCCACTATTTATAGACAACATAGTCTACGTCAGGCATTGTGCTGAGAATGTGAATTGGAGGCAATATTAAAGAAGTTAGTCTCTGCCCTCGGGGAGCACGGACTAGAGGGATACAGTCAACATGTAAACCATAAGAACACTCTGCTTTGTGCTCTGAAGCAAAGTACGTGATCTTCTAAGAATGTGTTTTGGGTGGCAGTTGGGGTTGGTGTGGGTTGGAGTGTGAATAAACACTGGTAGTCAGGGGAGTCTTTTTTAAAGACAGTGCATCTGACCTGAGGTCATAAGGACAACTGCCTTTATTTTAAAGAATTTACCACATGCCCTGGCTGGTGGGGCTTAGTCGGTTGGAGTGTTGGCCTTTAAACCAAAAGGTCATGGGTTTGATTCCCAGTCTGGGATCTGGACATATAACTAGATTGTGGATTTGAGCTCTGATGGGGTCACAGACAGGAGGCAACTGATTGATGTTTTTCTCTCTCTCCCCCCTCCACCCCGCTCTCTCTCTGGAATCAATGGATAAAACCTCAGGTGAGGATTTTTTTAAAAAAGAATTTACAATATAATCCAGCAATCTTATAGTGGGTATACAGTCAAAGAAAATAAAAACAGGATATTGAGGGATTATCTGCACCCCACGTTCATTGCAGCATTATTTGCACTAGCTGAGACACCGAAACAAGCATCTGTGAACAGAAAAATGGATAAACAGAATTTTACTCAGCCACAAGAAAAAAGAAAATTCTGCCGATTGAACACCTTATGATAAGTGAAATGCCAGGCAGTGAAAGCCAAATACTACGTGGTATCACTTACATGTGGAATCCAGAAAAAAGTAAAACTCATGGAGAGGGTAGAAAAGCGGTGGCCAGGGACTGTGGGAGGGGAGGGAATAGGGAGAGTTTGGTAAAAGAGCACGGACTTTCAGCTGTAAGATGAATAAGGTCTGAGAATCTAATGTACAGTGTGGTGACTATGGTTGACAACACTATATTGTATAACTGAAATCTGCTAAGATAGTAGAACCTAAATGTTCTCCCTAAAAAAAGAGACAAGTATAGGAATGGATGGGGGTGTTAACTGGGCAGTGAGAATCCATTCACAATGTACACATTTATCTAACCATCACAACGCACCCTTTAAGTGTCTTACAATTTTATAGGTCAACTATACCTCAATAAAATTGAAGAAACTCTTGATTTTTGGGTGGAAAAAAAAAAAGAATTTATTACCCCCTTATCCTCCCTGCAATCTAAGTGGTTAAACGTGTCCTTTAAGAATGGGAACACTGATGTCCTCACGGGATAACTGATTGAGTTACGCTCAGCGACAAATGGTTTATCTGATAGAAAAAGGCCACTCTCTTAATTCATAGTCTTCTGAATCTCACCAGAGAAAACAGGTGACATTAAAACCCAGAAGGACACCTTCCGGGGATGTGGTACCTGTAAACCTCCATCAGACTGCTTTCCAACAAAAATCTGGAGTTGATTTTAACTTTCATCCTACTAGCATTCAGATTTATAAAGACAAGGATGGATTTCTCTTTAAAGATTATTTCTTGGTAGACCAAGCATATAGTAGTTTTAAACTGCTCAGTGACACTTTCTCTTTTCCTGAAGTCCGTGAGTGATTTAGACCAGACAGACGGCCGCAGTAATGACTTTGAGGTCCTCATTATTCCTGCGCAGTGCTTGCATTCTCCTCACGCGTGCCCCTCTCATTGTGCGCTGAGATATTTTAATGAGTTTCTGAATGATTGTTTCCCACTTTCCCTAATATAACCCACTCAGGTCACCGAATGAGAGGAAAGCATTTTAGCAAGTGGGAACGGAAACAAAAAGTGTCATTAGCAGAGAACTGCTGAAGTCACAGCTATTAGGAATGTGAAATGTCTCATGACTACAGGTGTGGAAAAGACACTGCCAGATGGAAGGGTTAATTACTAGATGTTGGCTTCAAAAGAAGACAAGGCGGCTTATAAGATCCCTCTGTCAACAGCGGTAGAGAACGGTTTCTTCTCCTGGCGCAGGCTGCGGTGACTGAATGCCCGCTCCCTGAATGTGTTTGGTGGAAGAAGCAGGCACGCAGATCTTTATGTCCTAACTTTCCGGTGGGGTTTCATGATCAACACACTAGGAATCTGGCTACTGGACACAAAATACCAGAGTCTTCATGTCTAAAACAAGGCCAACTAATGAGCTGCAAATATTATAAGTTGGCATGTTCTAGAATGTTTTCTCAAGTTTCTCTTTTCCAATACCCCACACAGGTAGCATCTGAATGTCTTCCTATCCCAGGGGTCTGGATGAAAGCTTACTCTACCTGCAAACTTTAATCTCTTCTGAGTATAAAGCATCAGTCTAAAAAAGTAGATATGATCACAAAAAATACCAAGTTATATCGTTTTCAGGAGCTTTTCTCCTTCATTTCCTTCCATGACAAGACTTGGGTATGGAGCAGTAAGATTGTTCTCACCAGGCAAATCACAGATGACCTTAGAGAAGCAACATGTGTTGCTCTCCTATTAGTCCTCTGTAGGACTGGTGTTGAAAATTCCTTTGGTGCACCAAATTGGTTGGTTTGGTAGCTCATAGTTAACCCCCACACCTTATGCAAAGTAGGCATTCAATAGGTGTTTTAGATAATTACATATAATTGTTTGGGAAAGTCCCTAAACAAAACTATGAAATCAGGACAAAGAAAAACAAAAGACTCCTGGATTTGCATGCAAAGATTTATCTATGACAATGCAGTGAAATGGCTTCCACCCCAATGTAAGAAATGTCCACATTGATAAAAAAGGAGAAGCCTCAATGAAATGTGCAAATGTACAAGTAGGCAGCCACCCCCTGGCCGAATAAAATGAACCCTATTGAAATTCCATGGATGGCCTCAGTATTTCCACATTTCTGCATGGGAGTGACTGTTCTGAATGTCTGATATTTGTATGCATAAAAACCAGTTGTTTCATTTAGATATGAATGTGACTTTCGCCAAGGATGCAGTACCAGACATTGACAACTAAAGATGCTTGGAAAAAAAGTAATTACAAAATGTGGAAATCAGGCCACTATCATGAAGGAGTAACCTTGGATGTCAAGCTGGAAGAATTAAGGTGTTTGAATCAAGTCTTATGTTAATAATAGGGATCTATATCTTCACAGACCAATGAATTCATTACCAAGACTCCTGGTCTTGGACTAAATTATTACTGTCAACCTTCTATTTGGTGTTTTTTTTTTTCTTTCAGTTTAGGAAGAAAAACATTTGTGACCATGTCCAATAAGGTCCAGGGAATCTTTGCGTAGTTTTGGCCTGAAAACACTTTTGTCATGTAACCCCCTTGTCCTTATGTATTTATTTGTCTCTCTGCTAGACTGTAAATCTGTACAGGCAAGGACTGTGCCGATTTCATTTGTCTCTGTACCCTCAGAGCCTAGCACAGTGTATGTGGGAGCATTAAAAATGGTGCACTTGGTAATGTTATTGTACTATTAATTCTGAGTCGTCCTATACAAGATAGAACATTTGACTTTCTTATGAAATTATTTGCTGCCCTTGACAATGTGATTTCATTATATCCATGTTCAATTTTTTACTCATAATAGAAAGCATTTCAGCTTTTAAAGTAGAAGTCAAAGGGAAATAGAGTGGACCGCTGTTGCTGGAACAATTTAATCCTGCCTGTGAAAGACATATATTGATTTAAGTGACGGGGCATCTATAGTGAGGTAAATTCATACTTGAATCATTGGCAATATGACTTGTTCTCAAATTAGAGAAGACCTATATCCCACAGCCCTACGTACTTAAAATGTAGTTTTCTCAAATTAATTGAGATGGGAGTGTGAAAAACTTTCGTTTTCACGTCATTACTCCAATACTGAGTGACCTGGGATAAGAATGTCACGGTGCTTTAGATTCCATGTCTCATTAAACAGAGTTAGCGATGCCTGCACTGAGGCATTAGAATACAGGTGGGGTGAGCTGCTGTTGGTTTCGGCACCGGCGCGTAGGCAGATAGCCCAAGTCACGCGTGACAAGACGAGAAAGGGTCCGAGACAGCGGTGGGGCAGCGATAAAGCATTCTTGGAGACTGTAGAAAATTAACTCATTCTTCAAGTAGTTTTGAAATAGCAGTTCTGAATGAAGAATCTGTAAGAAATGAAGAAGGGGAAGAGACAGATGGCAGCTCTGTGCTCCTGGACCAGGGCTCTTACATAAGACCCGGGGGGGAACAGGATTCAGTCCCAGGATGGCCGGATCGTGCTCTGAGGAAGCAGGAAACTGAGAGCATCTGGTTGAGGTGATTAACAGTGTGGGGAAGAGAAAATAGAAGCTTCTGGATGGCAGATTTTGAAGCACAGATGCGATCAATTACATTATCACCCAAACCTGAAACTTTGAAGCTAAGTATGTATGGAATTTTGATACATGGCATATGGTGTTTCAAATATAAAATTTATAGACCATCTGTCACATCCAGTGGGGCTTAATTCTGGAAGGATCACTGAAGATTGGAGAACCTGCTACATTTTCACACCCAGAGGGACCAGGCAATCAATACATACTAACTGAGTAGTCATCGTGGACGCACATCTAGTCGCTGTAGAGTTAATAGAAAATGTGGAAAATATGGTCTTGACCTTCAAAACCTAAGGGAAGACAAAAACAGAAGGGCAGACAGAGTGCATGGCTTTGGAGTGCTTTTAGGTCTTAGGCTTTAGTTTCATGGTCCATCATCAAACACTGTTGTACATTCACCAGAAATTCTCAACCCCCCCCCTCCCCCTGCACTGGCTTCTTCTTACTTGCTTGGCAAAGTCACAGCCCTGGTAGGTGGAGTCTTTCTGCCTTTCTAAGCCTGCATCCATGCAACTGAATGTCTTTGGAGAAAAACACATAAGCCGGCTGTCTTGACTCACCTTAAATTTATGACCATAAACCTCAGGGGGGTTCTTGATTGTGCTAGGCCATTGAACTACCCATCCCCAACTCCCTCCCTCCCTCCCTGCTGCTCACATAAAAGAACCCTTTCCCACTTTCTCTGCTTTGCTTACCTGTTCTCATTCTCAAGTGATGTATCTTTATTTCACTCAGAAGATTGAAACAATCAGGAGAGAATTTCTAGAAGGCCACAAGCCATTTACTTCCCTACCAACAACTGCATCCGTACCCTCTGCTTTCTTGCTCATTCCTGAAGAAAGCATTTTTGCTTCCATTGAAAGCTAGTTGCTCCACCTGTCCATAAGATCTCATCACTTTTTCTCCAGGATATTGCTTTAGAAATGCTTTATTCTTTTCCCTATGCACCACTGTCCCCTCTCCATTCTAGACAATCCCTATCAGCATTAACCACACTGTTATTTCTTCCATCTTAAAACATAATCTTCTCTGACTCAACTTCCTCCATCAGCTACTGCCTTTATTTACTTGCTTCTATACCAAGTTCAGTGCTCCCAATTTCTCTCCTCCTACTCACTCTTAAATCACTCCAGTCAGACTCCACAGGTTCCACCAAAACTGCCCTCATTGGGGCCACCAGTGACCTACACCTGGCAGTTACAATGGTCCGTCCAGAGCCTCCTCCCACAGTGGCATTAGGTCCCTCTCTCCTCTCCGAATTCACTAGATGAGTCTTCATTTGACTCTTACCTCACTGGCTGCTCCTTCTTCATCTACTTCATTGCTTTCTCCTCTTCTCACAGCCTTTGATGTTGGAGAACCCTAGGGCTCAGACCTCGGTCCTCTCCTTTCTTCTGTGTTTTCTTACCCCCTTTATTTAGATCCATTTTGTTCAGATACATATAACATCCACATAGATCCACATGACATCAGTATATTGACTTAAATTTTTACTTCTAACCCAGAATTCTTTCCTAAATTCTAGACTTTTTTACCCAACTACCTACTCACCTACTTGGCATTTCTCCTTGGTGGGGGGTGGGGGGGGGAGCTAGTAGATATCTCAAATTCAGCTGGTGTCAAATCAAACTCTTGATTGTTATGCAAATCTTCCCTCCACCTACTCCACCGATAGCCTTCCCGAACTCAATTGATGACAATGTGATTCCTTCTGTCAACCTTGCAGTCACCTTGGGCTTTTCTCTTTTTCTCACATCCTACATTCAATCTATTAGAAAACCTCCCAGTTTTATCCAGAATCCAAGCTTTTGTTACCAAGCCACTGTAGCCATCCTCATCTGAGTTATCACGTTCCCTCACCTGGGTTCCTGAAGGAACCTCCTAAGTGATCTCTCCTACTTTCCTATTATCCTACAGCAGCAGAGTGATTCTGTGAAAGTGCCAGTCCATTCAGGACACTCCTCCCCTCAAAATCCCCCCTGACTCAGAACAAAACCAAACTCGCAGGATCCAACACGATCTATCTCTCAGCCTCCTCTCCTCCTACCCTTCTACTGTGTCATTCCTCTGAGACACACTGGCCACCGTACTGTGCCTGAGACTTGATCTGTACTCTCCCATTTATGAGCCCTGCCTGGGATGCTTTTCCCCAAGATGTTCTTGGTTGAGCTACTCAAGTCCTTCAAGTGTTTGCCTATATCTCCCTTTCCCAATAAGCCCATTCTGACCACTCTCTTTAATACTACAAACTGCTCTGATCCCTTACACTCCTGCTGCCATTTGCCCTGCTTGGTTCTTCCTTTTTTTTGATAACATGTGTTATCTTTTTCATATGTTCTATACACACACACATATATACACACACATACAAACATATATACATATATATCATTTATCAGGGATTTTTTTTTTGTTTGTTTATTATGTCTTTTTCCTTACCCCCAATGAAATTCCATGAGGGCAGAGATCTTTATTCACTAAAGTACCCCAAGCTCCTGGAACTCTGCCAAGCATGCAATATGTGTTCAATAAACACGTATTGAATAAGTGAGTGAATAATGGCATCCCTGAGGTCATCATAGGTGCTAAAACTTATCCAAGTTCTTCTTTGCTTCTCTTCTGTCTTCTGAGCATATTTCTCAAATATTCTAGAAAATTACATAGCCATAAGTCCCAGATAATTGTGGAGGTAGAAATTTACAGCCCTCTTATTTTGTGGATAAAAAATATAAATAGTGTCTGTATTTTTAAAGGAAGTCTTAGGTTTCTTTGGCTTTGCACTTTTTGATTTTACTCCAGCAAATTATCTTGCCTGAGGCCTTGGAACTAGCGCTTCACAATGAGCAGTTGCTGTAGAGAGAGGAAGTCTGCAAATTCAAATACAAAGGGCCAATTGTAAGAACGTTTTGGGTAAAGTTGCACATCGTAAACATTTACAGGAATGAAATTGTGTTGTGGATTTAGTAACATCAACATGTACTTGAAGGTAACATCAACATGTACTTGAAGGCTTTCTGTAAAAAAAAAAACCTCTTTTGAGTATATTGAATACAGAATATAGACTTCAGCTTCTAAAGGCAGTATACTGATACTAATTGCGTACCATGGCTAATCGTATTCAAATTAGTGACTGTAAGGTTGGAAAATATTTTATTGGATTTTTCTTTATAAGACTCGAATCTGGTCTTTTTTTCCCCCTTTGTCTTTTTTTCTCCTTTGTACATAATGGCAAATGAAGTGATCACTTTTATGTATGAGAAATTTGTTTTTGACAAGTATAAGAATGTAAGAAAAAGAACTATAAATGCATTCTCCCGTTTTTAGATAAGATTAGCCCTTGCTACTGGAAGTATGTTAAGGTGGGAAAACCAACAAAAACATAAGAACTTCAATAACAACAGGATGCTGAGTACAGTAGGAGACCCAGGTTTCCGTTCTAACCCTGCTGTTATCTTGAGTTAGAATCTTCAGTGTCTGGCAATTTGGGTCTGAGTCAGTCTCCTTCTCTTTAATATTCTTTAAATTTTTAATTTATTTCTCAGTTATGGTTATGCTGTTTTGGGGGAAGAAAAAAAAGCATACTATTTCAGATTTAATTAACCTGTAAGGCTAAGGAGATCATTTCTATGACTAAATGCCAGCCATTAAATTCGAGCAATTTATCTGTACCGACTGGAAAGCAATAGAAGAATCTATCTTAAAACTTCCTTTGTTTATCCTGTGGAAACATTAGTGAGTGCACTTTGTATAATTAAAGGTGTGAGTAGCATAACTGTTACCTTTGTCCTGAGCAAGCTGAGGCCAATTGATTTGTATTGTTGACTTTGGACTCGGCCACAGGAACAATTTGGGTTCTCTTCCTGAGACAGCCATCACTCCTCTGTCAATAACCTGGAGATGGTGTTATCAAAATTTGGCGTCTGGAGGCCTGTTGTGAGGGAGCCTCATTTTCCTTTTCTGTATCAACCCGTTAACTCTCGTCTGTTATCACTTCGGGAGCAGAGACCCCCCCCCCCCCCACCCCGGCCACCATTGCGTAACCTTAGGCCAGCAGAGTGCCAGGAACTCCAAGGCTATTTAGGAATGAAATGAATGAAAAATCAAATGGATACATGAAGGAATACGTGAATGAAAAAAATTATGGGGTTTGGGTACCAGAGCATGAAGAGTGATTGAGACCGTGAGCAACTTTCCAGTCGGAAGGATAAAGAGCTATAAGAAAAGAACACACGCTAGTGCGACAAAGATTCAATTCATTTCCAAGGCAGGGGCTCAGTTGTGAGGGAGGAGCATTCACCATACTGGGTGGGGCCAGAGCAGTAGAGCTCTTCAAGCTACCTTGGCTAAGCTGCAGGGTTCCTGGAATCTAGCCTGATTTGGGAGGGATAACTGAGATCCATAGGATAACAAAAATTGCTCTTTCTCTTGCCGTCTCATAAGACACTTTTCTCTTTTGTAGTTGGTCTTAAAAAAATTTTTTTTTAATGCTGTCAGTCACAGTTGGTGTACAATATTACGTTAGTTTCAGGTGTACGACATTGTGATTAGGCATTTGTATGACTTTCAGAGTGATCACCCTGATAAACCTGGTACCCATCTGACACCACACACAGTTAGTACAGTACTATTGACTGTATTCCCTGTGCTGTACTTTACACCCCCAGGACTGTGTTTCAGAATGGCAATTTGTAATTCTTAATTGCTTAACAAAAGTTATGATTGAACTTTTCATTTGCATTTTCATAAGCTGGAGCATATTTATACTTGAGATTTATATTTGTATTTTTTTCTTGCTTTTCATTTTCTTATGGACTCTTGAAAAACTGTCCTCATTTTCATTACATCTAAAGAATTACATCAGAACTTGTTTTTCAACTTAATTCACCTCTTGAATTACCAAAATCCAATTACCGGAAACACCTCGGAATGTCCCATTTGTCTTTGGTGTCTGTCTTGTGTGTTGCTAGGGGCTAGGACACAGAAGGCCGTCAGTAACTGCTCACAGAATTAAACATTCAAGCGTCTTAGGAGGATCAGCGTTTCAGAGGAGTTTTTAAAGCTAACGTGTATATTTTAGAGCCTTTTATTTCACATGTGCTTGGAAAAATGTAAATTCGCTTCTGTTAGAAAATTAGAAAAATTAATACACATGGTTTGTTCACTTGTTTACACAATTCTAATCAGTGATGCTAAAACTTCAGAAGCCCAAAAGATTTCTTTTCACTCTGCGGGTTTTATTATGAATCTGGTGATTTCATCACTATTTATATGATTTTCTGATTCTATTTGTAGTAGGAAGTAGAGAAAAATGACTTTTAATTTATGTTTATGGATACTGCATATTTTTCAGAATCTGTTTTTATTATCTTAAATCTGAAATTTCCTATCTAGACCCATTTTCCCTATGCCAAGTTGCACACTGCAGTGTATTTTTAGGGTTATTAAAACATACTTTGTTAAACCACATATGCATTTACTAAAATGTTACAGCAAATGTAATACTTAATATATTTTTTTTTAATTATTCTCTTTTACTTTCTGGGTGTGAGTCCCACAGGGTTCAGAAGAAAGCAGTTTGCTTTTGTCACTGTTATGATAAATGTTCATTATGTTTTTCAGAGTATTTGCTGTTTTACATGTTCTTCAGTTATGAAACGAAGGCTCTGTCTGGCTGTCTCATGTTGAACATTTTTTTATCATTTTGAAAATTTATTATTTCAAACATGATTGATAGGCCGTGACATAATGTTCTTTAATTTTGTTTTCATCTACATTTGAATACATTCATTTAATTTTAATTGGTTATTTTATTTCTATTTCTTGTACCTGTAGTACTTATTTCATTTTCCTATTCCGTTATCGTCTGGAGAGTGTTCCAATTTGGTGACGTACATCCTTTTCAATGATTTCATACACGAAAGCTGGATACCCTAATAAGCCCAACAAATCACTAGTGGTTGTCATCTGGGATCAGAATGTCCTCTGGGGCACTCAAAAATGTCCAGGGGCTGTTAGGTTGTCACTATGCCTGAGAAAAATCCTAGCATGTAGGTGCTAAATGCCCTGCAGTGTACAGTCCCACATAATAAAAAATCATCCTACTTCGCAGCTCCTGTGGGATCCTCCGACTGAGACCTCCCCTCGTGAGGAAGTTGACATTAAGTGCAGGTGAGGTACGGCGGTGGACTCATCCACCTGCACAGGACCAGCCCTCATTTCCTATCTTATCAGTGCTAGAAATGCTATGGTACTTCCTGTCTTATCAGTACTAGAAATGCCTCTTGCCCGACTATTTGGAAACAATGTCTTGGCCCCTGGAGTAAGTAAATGACTTCTTTTTAAAAATAATTCCTCTTTCTTCCCACATTTATTGAAAGTGAACTGTGCATGGTTATCATTTTTTTCATAACAGATGCTGGTCAGGGTTACAGGTGAAGTGCATAGTTCCCGAGAGTGTAGCCCTGGGACCGGGACAAAGAACTGCTGACTCTGCTCCCTCAGTCTCCCGCTGATGCGTCCACCGAATAGGATGGAGAGTGAGGCACAAGTCCCTAGGAGGGTTTTGGACCAGAGCCTCCCACTTGCCCTGCCTGGGGACACCATGCTTCTGCAACAAAAGAAGAATGTGGGCAGCCTCAGGTGAGCGAAGAGTTAAGTTTCTTGGCATGGGGTTGCTGAGATAAAAGGTTTATTTCTCTGCCTGTCTCTGATATCAAATGATGTTCTAGCAAAAAATAACATTAGTTTGTGACTTCAAGCTTGTTTATCCCACAATCTCGTCTGTATTGGCAGCAACTTAATACCTAATTATATTTAATCTGTCCTACTAATACTCTTTCCTTCTGACTTCCAGAATGGGCCTGGAACTTTATGTAACAGAGACTGGCTTGTGACTTTTGATTTCTCCTTCAGCCGAGGAAAGGCTTCTGATAATGTTGGAAAGACAAGTACCGAAGATGATAAGTTTAGTCAACACTTTATCACTGACACTCGTGATAAGCAAACATTTACTCAATTTTTATAAACTTTGAAAGAACAGCACCTCCTCACCTCCATGGTGCCAAGTATTTCTCTATCCCTACATTCATTTTAGAACAGTTTCACTCTCTACTTCTATTTCTTGGCATGCTGAGTAATCATTGAGTAGGCCTTTTAGTTTTGCATGTTAATCATCTTCCCTTAGCCCTGATGAGTTTAATTATCTCCTAAAACTCCCCCTGCCTTGGTGTGCATTGTTCAAAGAGAGCCAGCCAGACAAGATCATCTGAGCTCTCCACATAATCGACGGAGCTTCCTGTGTCTTGCGGAGTTGTTGACTTGACCATGGAGCTAAGTCCTGTCTATTTCACATGCATGAATGAGTGAAAATCACAGTCTGTATTATTCTCAGGGTCATCTTAGTGTTGCCAGGTGAAAAAAAAACCCAATATGGATGATCTCAGATGAAGAGACAGGTGAACTGTTTTGGTTCTTGCTGATTATGGCTCTGCGGTACTTTCGAAATGGTGTCATAAAGGGAGTGGATATTAGCAGGAATCAGTCAGGGACCTTACCAGAGGGAGGTTAATGAGGAAATGAGGCCAGAAGAACACTTGCCACAAAGGGAAGCTGGTCTGCTCAGTGATCCATGGTCAAAAGCAGACAGCTCAGGATGGTTGACATAGCCGCTGTGTCTAACAGGAATAATCCAGTAGCCCAGGGCGTACTGGGGAAGGGATCCAGAAATCGATCAGGGTCAGGAGGTCATTCATTAACACCCATCTGTGGAAGAGGCAGATGGGAAGCATGAAGAGCAGAATGATTTTTAAAGGGAAGAATAGCTCAGAGGAGCCCAGCGGGGAACGAGGGCTCTCAGTTGTGTGTGGTTTAGGTTCTGGGTCAGCGAGGTCTGAACTGGAGCGTAAGGCAGGGAGGGAGTTCATGTGGAAGCCTAGCTTTGAGATCCAGGCCAGCACAGTATGGGGGAAAGAGTTTTGTGCCGAAGCTAGGACTGCACAGGTACAAGCGTGTCCATGTTTGATGGCGAAGGGGAATCAAGGATCCCTGCGTGCTAGACCTCAAGGTTTTACAAACATTCTTCCTCATTTTTTCTTTCTGATTGAAAAAATAATAGAAAGCATTTTAAGGTAACTTAGAAAATATGATGATGTATAGTGATAAACCCAAACCCCTCATAACCTGGCCCCAAAGAATAGCCGTTGTTAACTATTATACTACCTGTCATTCATTTATCTTAGCATGTGGGATTAAACACAATGTAATAAACCGTTTTAAGTTAGGCATCCCCCGTGCCGTTATATGCTCTCTAAAAGCAATTTTTCAGAGATTGCAAGTATTTTATTATAAAATCACAAATTCATTTATCTTCTTAAGTCTACACATTTATTCATTCAGATAATATTTTTCGAGTGTACACTTTAATCCAGGCACAGTCCTGGGTGCTGGGGATACTTCAGTGACCAAGACAAAGTCCCAGCCTTCCTAGAGTTCACGTTCTAACTACTTGACCTTCCAACTCTTTCCTTTTCTCTTGGCCAGTATAAATAATGCTGAACCCAAATAATCCCGTACATCATTCTTTGCCCTTGTCTCTGATTACTCCTTTGGCCATTATTATTTCAACAGTATTTTCAGTTTTTATCCAATTTTTCTTATGAACCCTTAAAAATACAAAAATGTCACATGAATAATACTATAAATATACATGCATACATACATAGATGTATACATGTACACACACACACACACACACACAAGCTCACAAACACACACACATTTGAAAGGAAATTGCAGACTCGTGACATTTCATCTCAAAACACATCAGCATCTGTCTTCTAAGAGAGGAAACTTTCTCTTACACAACCGTAATACTGCTGTCACCTAAAAAAATGAACTTATTACCTAATATCAACTAACATCCTGTCCACATTCAAACTTTCCAGTTGCTCCAAATTTCCTTTAAAGCTTTTTGAAAACAGAATTCCAACAAGGTGGCATGTGGCAATTTGTTAATATCTCTTTAGTCTCTTTCTCACTGAGACCCTTGTAGATTCACAGGCAGTTGTAAAATATAATAAAGACCCTTGTACACTTTGTCCAGTCTAACAAATTGTAACATTTGGCCAAACTGTAGGATAATATCAAAACGAGAATGTTGACATTAATACAACCCATTGAGCGTATTCAGATTTGCCCAGTTTTACTTGTACGGGTGTGTGTGTATGTGTGTATGATAAGTTTGATATGATTTGTATAACGGGCATAGATTCATGCACCCACCACCACCTGCTTCCCTCCTTGTTTACCAGGCCTGCCCTATCCCTAATCCCTGGCAACCACTAATCTGCCCATCATTTTGAAATTTTATCATTTCGAAAAAGTTACATGATGTAATCATACAGAATGTCACCTTTCAGGATAGCTTTTTATTTTCATTCAGCACAGTTCCCTGGAGATTCATCAAAGTTGTTATACTTATCAATGATTTTTTCCCTTTTTGTTGCTCGGTAGTATTCCTTGGTCTCATGTTTCTGTGATCTTTTTTAACCATTCACCCGTTGATGGGCATCTGTGCTGATTCCAGCATTTGGCTATTATAAAGCTGCTATGAACACATGTGTACACATTTGTGTGTGTGTGTGTGTGTGAACACAAGTTTTCATTTGTTTGGGGTAAATACCTGAGAGTGTGATTGTATTGGGATCTATGATAGGTACATGTTTGTTTTTTCAGAAATCATGAATCACTTTTTTCTAAGGTGTCTTTGTTTCCACCAGCAATGTATGAATAATCCAGTTTCTCTGCATCCTCACCAGCATTCAGTGTGGTTAGTATTTTTATTGTGGCCATTCTGATCAATGTCCAGTGATAGCTCATTGTGATAACTTCTAGGTAACTACAGGTGTGGGTACAAAGTGATGGGAGCACAGAGGGGGGATATCTGGCCCAGACTACATGTGCAGAGGCCTGTGAGTGTGTGTGTTTATACATACGGATACATTTGTGTACACTTCAAAAAGATTCCTGGAGAAGCTGAGCTCTGTTTCCTAAGGTTTTGAAGGCAGTTAGTGTGAGGCAGAGAATCCTGGTTTATTCTTCAAGTCTTTAGGATGAACATCGGAAGTCAGAATCATACTCAGTGGACTAGTGGGTCATTCCATGTCCCCCAAGACTTGTATAGGGGCCCTATCCTTTCTTGAGGTTTCTTCCTCTGCATCAGAGAACAGGTCCCAATATTTCATTTTTGCTTGTGTGCAGTTAAGGCAAACACCCGCATCACTCCTGTGAAGACCCGTGTGCTTAGTGGGGATGCCTTAAATAGCACCAATGCTGCATGGCTGTAGTGACTCCTGGCTGCCAGGGCTCCTTGCTTTCCTGGTGGGTTACAACGTCCTCAGTTCTTCATAACCCATCCGACTTTGCTCCATTTCATGGTAACAGTCACAGGCTGGATATAAATTCCACTGCCACCCAACATCATGTCTCCTGGTACACTGGTTATTGCCTCAAGCTCAAGATCATCCATTGTGAAATGTTTCCCCCCCTCTCTAATGTGCACAGGCACAGCACGCCACCTTCAGTAATGGCTCTACTGCTGTGATGCTCAAAGGGGCTTGGAGAGGACACAGGGGATGTGAGGGGAGGACTGTGTAGCTTGAAGTGGACTGCATCACATTGATGGCACCATGCCTACTTCCCCACCCGGCCCCACACACATGGTGGGGATTGCACGCCAAATCCCCCCACTTCTTCTCAAAGAGGAAGCTCTAACTGGACCAAGGTAAACAGCTTTTTTAATACTTAAAAACTGAAGTATTTTTTTCCATTAAATTTAACAAACATATCCTGGATGCTTACTACAAGAAGCACACTTTCAGGAAAGTATGGCTAAACAGATATGGAGTCTGTCCCAAGGAAATGTCCAATTTGAGAGGGAATATATATATAAAATTATACAGCCTGGCAAAAATTTCAATCATTTCAGATAACTTTGGGGTTGAGGAACAATGTTATTTGAGGCAAGTCTTTGGTGCACCAGAGATAGGGCATTAACTATCTGAGAAGGCAGGTGGGGTTCTTCATGCAGGGCCGGGGTCCTGGGGTGGTGGATTGTAGAGCCTGGGCCGGGAAAGACAAGACAGCACTTCAGGGCTGCGGAGGTCAAAGGGGACTGGCACTGGGTGAGCAGACTGGGTCTTCAGACACGAAAGACAAGGATCAGTGTAAGAAAGTGTTCCTCTGAAGCTTGTTAGAAGTCATCAGTGGCTCAGGATTCTGACAGAGATTGACAGACCGACCTTGAGGAGAGACTGTATCATGACAAGGGCAGGAAGTTGGGGCATAAAGTCAATGTTCTGGAACAGCCAGGAGCCTCTGACTTGCTTCAATTTTCCCACCCTTCTAGGGAATGGACAGCTTAGTAGTACAGGCAAAATGGCGGTGTGACGACATTTGACCAACTAGAGTGGGTAAGCAGCAGGAGCTGAGGGTGAGGTTGAGCGTCTGTGCTCACTGAGTAACACAGAGAGTGAAACGGCCCACTGATAATTGCTTAGCTCCGTTGTAGCCCAGGATAAATGATCTCTTGACACCATATTACTCTGTCAGGGGAGGAAACCAATCTACCTGTCATGGCCTGCTGCTATGCATCTGTGTAAAAGTCTAAGTGGGCAGTTCCAGTGTCATCAAACCTCCACACATTTACTGTAAAGTATTGGCTAGAGTTGTACCACAGATGACATCTTCCTTAGATTCATAGGCTTTAAAGAACGCAGGTAACAGATATTGGACATTGAAAACCATTCCTGTCTTGATGAGGATGTGCTGATGCAGGATGTTTTTTCCCTAAAGTCCCAACCAAGCTTCTCCTTTCTTCTGAATCATAGCAGTGTTAATAATTCATTTCTTGGTCATTTATTTCCTATTTCTATGAGAAATGTATAGTCCTAGTAAGGAACAGGAACGGTGCATAATCATAGCCCCAGCCTCTTTGGCTTGTTGGGGGCAGATTCCAGCCACCTGGGCAGGTGAGAGGGTGTTCTTCTCTCACTGAGCCCAGGACAGTGAGAACCTAGGAAGAGGGGAGACTAAGGTCTAGCTCAACCTACTGAGGTATGTTAATGAGAAAATGTTAATGGACAGGATGCAAATGATCATGGGCATATGGCTTGAAATCCTTTTCACCTAAGGCAGTAAATAGGATTCTTTCTAAAATGCTCATCATTCCTGCATAAGAAGTGAGGTAATTGAGAAGCAATTGCACGAAGTTGTGTAGGCTGATGTCCTTCCTTTGTGGCCAAACATTCCAGTCCCCACCCACTGTAGTTCATGGTAAACAGCAGTCTTTTAAAGAAAGTACTGTACATGGGTTAAATTTGTATTGTAAATGTTTGTCTAGGGATAGGACTAGAGTCTTTTGTTTTGTTTTGTTTTTAAGTATACATTTTGGAGTTTATAGGAAGGCAGTGGGACTGTATTTATTTATTCCCCCTTTGTTTGATGGCTTTGTCAGACTTGACTCCATAACCTCAGGTCGAACCATCTGAAATGTACAGAGTGCAGTTAATTAAGTGCTATTTTGCTTATATAATCTGCCCCCCCAAGACATAAATAAATAAGAAAAGAGAAAAGAAAAGAAAAACATCCTGAAGCCAAACATTTTATTTTTGGAAGCAACTGTGTTTCCTCCACTGAATTAACAAAGCTTTATTTTATTTCAAAGATGTATTCTAACCAAACTGAAGTGCTTGGGCATTCTAGGCATAGCTACCTACCTGCCAGGCTAGTTGACAGATATCATTATCTGTGAGGGTCATTTAGAAGTATGGGGGCATCAGGGTCAAGCGGGGTGGGGGGGGGCAGTGAGGGATGTTACCACAATGTCAAGAATCTATCTATTGCCCATCTGTTGTTAAGAATCAGGACATAAAATAAGGAGTGAGGTGGAAACCTTTAATAGTTGGTTGGGCCAGTATATTTCATTGCTATTTCAGAACCTAGCACTAGAGAAGAGAAAGCTGGAGCCTAAGAAGAGAAGGAAGGAGAGCCTTGGACTCTGTCCTCTTGTAGGGGGTCCACTGGATTGTAATGAAGATCTATGAACTATTTCTGATGTTGCTAAAAACCTAAGAGAAATTATACATTTATTCATAATAACACTGCACAGACTAATTGAAATGTCAAGCTTCTTTGCTTTGGGCTGGGATTATACAAATTCACTGTTGTAATATATTTATCTCAATCTATCCAGAGTTCTGATTATGGGCAGCTGCATTTCTTTGATTAATGAAAAGGGAAAAGAATTATTACTTAATATATGTCAATTTGTAGATAAATCTTTCAGACCATGAGGTCTGTGGGAAGAAATGATAAGAGCTTTAGTGCTGAAATAGTTGATAACTCTTATGCTATCTTGTGGATCTGATGAGTTTCTGCTCTACCACGGGGCCTTGGGAGCCTCAGTGATTATGTATACTTAATCTTTATTCTAGTTACAAGACAAATATGTCTTAGGCTTTCTGAATAGAGATGCATCTGAGCTAAACAAATACATGAAAGGTCAGCTCAGGAGTGACATAAGGTAAGTGATATTTACCCTCTCTCAATAAAATTAATTTTACAAGCGAAATTCTTTTTGTAAGGTTTAGAGGATTGCTTCTGACAGTTGAGGCTACAAGAGGAACAAGGCCTTAATCTTGGACGAATATCTTTGCCTTTAAGGAATGCCTGGGTTGGGAAAACATCCTCACGAGCCCCCCCTCCCCATTGGGCCATTGATAGCTTCATCTTTTTAGGAGAGCTTGGTAACATTTGGAGATGTGCCCCTTCTGTCTTCTTATCCAGGACAGAATCCAGTATTAGAAAATACAGCAGGGTTTCAGGGGAAGCACCTGGATCCATCAAACCCAAAGTTTTCATTGTATATTTATGTATGAAAGACTTTAAAAATATAAATGCCTAGAAAAGGTCAGCAGGATATTCATTTTTTTTCTAAAGTAAGTGCCTTTTAGTGATTAAAAGTTAAGGATAATTGAAGTCTAGTTGTTTTGAATTTGACTGTGAAGATAAGCAGGATATGCATTGGATACTCCAAAGAGCTTAAGAAGAAGGCAGGGAAGCTGTTGGAAAGAGAACACCCTGAAACCTGATGCCCTTATTATTAGCCCAGAGAGGGCGCTGTGTGGTGTTCATTGTTTATTTTTGTATTTTTGACATGTTTATTAATTTTAGAGAGAGAGAGGAAGGGAGAGGGAGAGAAAGAAATCGATGTGAGAGAGAAACATTGATTTGGCTGCTTCCCATACACGCCCCAAATGGGTGGGGATTGAACCCACAACCTAGGTTTGTGCCCTGACCAGGAATCGAACCCCCAACATTTTGGTGTACAGGGTGACTCTCCAACCAACTGAGCCACACCAGCCAGGGCAGGTGATCATTGTTTAAAGGCTATTGGAGGCTTATGAGAAGGGGGTGCAGCTTAGAAAGGGAGGGTCCACAAAAGCTTCTGGGTCACGCTTTTTGATTTTCTTATTGAAAAGGCAAACAACAAATACTCAATTTTCCCTGAAGTACCGTTTCTCCTGTAACAAATTTGGCTGCCAATCAGGAGGACATCTTGGGTGAGTCCCGGTGGGCTACAGCCTGCCTTGCTCCTCAGAAGCTCCGAGGTCTCTGAGAATTCTTGGCCTGATCGCAGCCTTGGATCATGTGGTTACTAAATTCTGCAGTGTCAGAGCCTGGCCGTGCTAAGGATTTCTAGCTGTTTATGTTCCTTTAAAAGTGCCAAGTGTTAATGTTTTGATTTAGAGCTATTGGAATATTGCAGAGGAGTCTTTAAAAAGAGTTATGAGATGTTTTTCTTCCCTGGACGGTTCTCTCATCCTAAGATAAGCGAAACCTGCCACTTCCCCGATAGTTGCGACATCCCTACCCTGCATTCAGGAGATTTCAGGAAACCATGATTTACTGTAACAGGGACGGGTACATGGGACACGATGCCATTTAATTCCAGGAAAATAAAACATAGAGTAAGCATTAAGCAAAACCCATCAGTCATAGGAAGAAGTTTTTTTGGGGAAAAAGGATTAAATGAGAACTATGTGGCCAGAAGCTAAGAGAGAGAATATTAAAAACACATACACACATGATGTTTTTCCAAAGCCCAGGTGAATGATTGAAAAAAGAAACAGGTTTCAGTTTTTATAAGACCACTCTTCTTTCCTCCACTTTTCACCCCTGAAAATCAGATGAGCCTTTGAGAAGAACTTTAATTAAGCTTGTTTTGAAAAACATCTGAGGTTTGTTTTTTTTTAATTCTATTTTCCTTTAGTGGGTCTTTGGGGAGAACAGTTATTGAGTACTGAATATTTCTTTTGTTGCCTAATTGTTCCTGAAAGATTGTATTCATCTACCCAGAGCCCCTCTAACTGAAGTCTGTTCAACCTTGTCACAGGGTCCCCACCTCTTGCAGTGGTGACAGTGGGAGGTGCCTCTGCCCACACCCAGGGCACCCTGCAGCCTGGGTCTCACTTGCTTTCAAAGGCAGGAGCTGCGAACAGGCAGTTCAGTGTTTCCAGCTTCAATTTGTTGTTTTGCATTCAACTCAGTGTTTAATTCTAAAGGAACAGGAGAAAATGTGGGGTCACTGCTAAGTTCCCAGATTTAAAACAAGAATTTTATTTTAGCATTTAATTCTTAAATGCACCTGTAATGTCTTCAGCATCATTTCAGTCTCTTGAGGTCTTATTATGATTAGCATGTGAAAAACCTGAGGGAAACATTTAAAAAGACATTCCCACACATTCTCTATCTTTCCGCATATAGATAGCTTAAAAGCTAGTTATTCAAAATTCCAGCTTCCCAGGGAGTGAAACCTCAGGGTTAAATACTTGGCTTGGCTCCGTTGGGCAGGAGGATAATCTCAACAATTCAATGATAAGAAAGTCGATATTTCAAAGTAGTAAAATAATTTCCATTATTTTCACTTTTGTAAAATATAGATGCAGCTAAAAGGAAGGAGTTTCAGGTAAGAATAATAATGACGAATAATGAGCTGAAAAATGATGCTGTGGAAAAAACAGAAATGTGGACTTTTTTTTTTTTGAAGAGAAGGCTAAAGTAACTCCCCTGTAGGAAGAGTTTTAGCCACAAAACAAATGGATAGTTTTCTGTCAGCAAAGGACAGGATAAGATGAAAAGGGCTTACACTGAGGCAGGAGAGATTCCAGCTGGATCTAATGAAGATCTTCAGGATCAAGCCCTGACATGGAATGCTCAGGAAGGCTACTTCTTTTCTCCCCCAGGTGACCTGAAGGAAGAAAACAGACACCTATTTGTTCTGAATTGTTCACTTACATAAAGGCAGAGACATGGGTGATGGTTTCTGGAAGTGTCTTGAAGCTTAACAATTTCTATTCTCTGATAGTTCATTTAACATGGTGTTCCTCCGAGCTGCATTGCTAGGCAATGGAAGTAAATGCTTCCTATCTTGATTAGCAGCATCCTGTCTGTCCTGTCCTCCAGCTGATAAATTTCAAAGTGGGTCTTTAACTTCTCCCCCTCTTTTATCACACCTACGTCCCTACTGACCTGATCCACTGCAAATGGCTACCGCAGTTAAGATGCCGGGCACGCGTGGGGTCCAATGCCAGGTGCTGCTTTCATAGCTAAATCCTAATCCTCACAAAAAAAACATTCAAGACGGCGGTGCCAATCTTCCAGCGGATAAAATAGAAATGAGGAAACGGAACTAAAGAGGCTTGCGTAAGCTAATTATAGAGAGAAACTTTAAACTCCAGTCTTTGTAATCCAAATTTTGCACTTTAAACCTGTGCATAAAGTGAGAAATAACCAAGCCATTGCTGAACTTAACTCTGAAGCTGTGTAACTTTGGGAAAGTAATTTAACCTTTTAATTTCCATGTCCCTGTTACTTTGGGGGCTGGTTCTTTTTTTTTTTTTTCTTTTTTTTTTTGGACTAACATATACAGGAGTCCTATGGAGAAGTCGAATGATAGCTTAGTTTTATATCATATGGGATCTAGCCTGATCTTAACGGGACAGTCGTTTTCTGGCATGTACTTCCTGTTCATCTGTCCCAAAAGAGAAGATCTAGTTCCCAAGAAAGAGGTCTCAGAAGGGTTGTCTTTCCTTGTGTCCAGTTTGTATGTAATTACTTTTGATTTATGCGCTCCCTGCTGATTATCAGTTGTGGCTGGGATAACTGGCTGGCATCCCTCCCTGCCAACGGCTTGAGGCAAAGAAACCTATATAGAAAATATAGCTTGAACTGGCTTTTTATAGAAGGGTTGTGTGTTTGTGTCTTCTGTCGGTATAATACTTACAAAACGTAGAGATTGCAGGGTACTTGGAGATCATCTGGTCAGGATGGCTTATGTCATATAATCTATAATCTGTCCCCAATTGGTTGCATTTGGTTTCTTGGAAAAACAGTGGGGAGAAGGGCTCTGAGACTGTGTCTGGGCTCATGTTTGTCATGGCGGCTGCGGCAGGGGAAGCGTTTGTGTGTCATACTTGTTATCCCTGATGGCTGCAAGTTTAATTTTATAGTTGAGCCAACTATAGTATATGTAGTTTGCTCTCTTGGCCAGTAAAGGGTCCAGGGAGATGAAGCAGAGTTAACCCTGCCATATGCTATAAATAAGGTCAAAATTTTTAATTGCATAACATGAAGAGCCTCATTATTGCAAGAATAATGAAAAACAGTATTTTTCGGTCAGCCTTCTGTTGCTGTATGAAAAAAAAACCTTTTTTTAATCTATTAGCTGTATAGAAAAAAATGGATTATTAGGAATAAATGTGCACCAAGCGTTCATTTCTTTCACTCCTCCCCTTTCCCACCTGTAGAAGGTAAGAACTGTAGCTACCTCTTTGGAGAATAGCAGCTGGGAGTCAATAGTCAATCGCTTTATATTCTAGTTAGCCTCCTCATGGGGCACGTTTTGATAGGGTTTTACTGCCATGCAGGGCTTTTCGGTGAAAAGTATTGCAAATGGTAGTCAAGAGCAACAGTGCACCTTTGGGGGCCTGGGAGTGTGGACTGCAGTGACTCTCAACAGGAAGAAGATTTTCAAGAAGACTGGTGCACATTTATTGCTATCTTAAGAGAAATGCTGTTAGAAGTATAAAGCTTTTAAGAGGACCGATCTGAAAATTTACTTGAACTTTAGATTCCTTCACTAAACATATTCCAATTTGTTTTAATGTAATTACTTTTAAATGAGATTGGTGCTCCAGGACTAGCAACAACAACAGCAGCAGCAGCCATAATAATACTAATGGCTGGCATTTATTTACTCTGTGGCTTTATGTACACACGGGCACGTGACTATGTGTTCCCCAGGTTGAGCGTCATGGAAATAAGGGATTGCATAATTCAACTTGTAAATATTTCTGTAAAGGTTTAAGCTAATGAAGATGTGAAAGAGATTGGCTATCGCATACTTGCCCTGATTCCCTTGGTCTCTATTTCTTTTTATGTCATCGTTGAATTTAATTTTCTTCATTGTAAAAACATGTCACCTGGCTATCTATGACTTTGATGCCTTCTTTAAAAACTGCCTTTGTTCTAAAGCAGAACTTCATTTTTCAGGTGATACGTGGAACCCCAGTGCATAAAACCGTAAACGTGGAATGAAGTGAAGCAAGAAGGAAGCCCGAACCCTCGGTACTCCAACTTCCTTACCTGGGATGAGCCATTTCTTAGTTCCTTAGAAACCTGAGACTCTGATAATCACAGTTTGCAAATAGTTTTCTTGAGGAATCTAATAGTTATTAAAATATATGCTTTGCCCTGAGCAGTGTTGCTCAGTGGGTTTGGCATCGTCCGAGCAACTGAAAGGTCACAGGTTCGATTCTCGGTCAGTGTACATGCCTGGGTTGGGGGCATGTGGGAGGCACTGCTCAACGTCTCTCTCTCTCTCTCTCTCTCTTTCTCCCTCCCCTCTCTCTAAATATAAATAAAATCTTTACAAAAATATACTTCATTTTCTCTTTCTTTCTTTTTGTATAATGAGAGACAAAATTCAACCCTTCCAATCTCTCAGAAGTTTGGTAAAACATCATCCTCGGGTATTTGAAATTCTTTAAAAGTCTCTAATTGTATGTTGTTGCTTTAAAAAAGAATAAATACTAATTAATAGCATGCTTATTATCTTTAGGTGTGCTTGTGTTAAAAGTGTGTTATATTTCTAAAAGCATAGTGAGGGGAGAAGTAGATTGACATTCAGGCAACCATGTCAAAGGTGTAGCAATTTGGGTGATACATTTCTCATTGAAACACTACTGTTCTCCTGGAAACAGCTTATCCTAATTATGGTCACCACTGCTAAGAAAATACAATGGACTTCTTGAGAACTGGCCTCAGAACCCAGATTGACCATGTTATTGGAAATACCATGACACAACAGCTGTTTTAGAGTGTATCTAAGTCATTTGCTTTTACATTTTCTCTTTAAAATACCTCTGCTTTTTCCTTTCTGCTAGTTTGCTTCTTAATTATTATATTTACTATCTGCTTATCAG